>JAGDYQ010000330.1:0-230000 GCA_021962125.1 Bulinus truncatus
CCAGATATGGTGAGTGCCGATGAAAAATACAGTTCTCGGGGCGGACCAAAGCAAAAAGGCAACTACTGCCTTGTAGTTAGTGGAGGGATCCACAAAGGCTAAGGGACCTAACCTTAAACAAAGGCAGCTACCCACAAGGCTGTGAGAGGGCAACACCCTAGTAGTTGTGCACAGGGCTAACTACCCAGTCATGTAAAAAAACACTAGTTACGAAAGCCAATCAACAATTCAAAAACCGGACTGATTCAAATGGAAACCGACCTTCGCATGATCACGGACATGATTACTGGCTAGCGACTTGGAACGTGTTAAGCCTATACAGAGCAGGAACCCTAACCCGCCTCACTGAACAGCTAAGAAAATACAAAATAAAATAGCAGCACTCCAAGAAATCAGATGGAAAAATTCAGACATACTAAAAACAACAGAGTAGACCATCTTTTATAGTGGAAACACCACAAATACATTAGGAACAGGTTTTGCCGTCAGGAAAAACATCCTCAATCAAATAATTGGCTTTAAACCAACCTATGAAAGATTGTGCAGCCTCAGGATTCGTGGCAAAATGTTCAATATGACCCTAATATGTGCCCATGCACCCACTGAAGATTCAGAAGGGAATACCAAAGAGGAATTCTATGATGCCCTAGAAAGGTTATATGAAGAAGCACCTAGACATGATATCAAATTAGTGTTAGGAGACTTCAACGCTAAGATTGGCAAAGAAACAGTATACAGACAGACAATTGGAAGCTACAGTCTACATGAAGAAAGCAACGATAATGGAACGCGTCTGTTTGATTTTGCATCTGGCAAAGGCATGACCATTAGTAGCACTAAGTTTCCACACAAAAGAATACACAAAGAAACATGGAGGTCACCAGATGGGGTGACAAGAAATCAAATTGTTCAAATAGACAGGCGACATGGTTCAGATATTCAAGATGTCAGAAGCTTCAGAGGAGCAGATGCCGACACAGACCACATGTTAGTCAAAATAAAGTATAGACAAAAAATAAGTATCTTTCACAACACAAAAGCAAAGATAACAAACCAATTTGACTGTGAAAAACTAATAAAAGAGCCACAAACAAAAGAAAAATATGCACAAGAAATTAAAAGCAAACTAGAAACACTAGATATAGATAATACTGAAAATCTAAATAGCCACTGGGAAAAGATTAAACAAACCATAAAAAACACAGCGGAAAGTGTCATAGGGTACAAGCAAAAGAAGAAAAGAGCTGAATGGTATGACGATGAATGCAAAAAAGAAGTGGAAGAACGAAACAAATTGAGGATAATAATGCTACAAAAGCAACAAGAAAGTCAACTCACGCATACACTGAGGCTAAAAGGACGGGCCACCTAAAATATGCAGCAAGAAAAAACGTGAATGGGAAAAGGAAAAACTAGTAAAACTAGAGGAATACTCAAAGAAAAAGAAACAAGAAAATGTACATGGCCATCAAAGAGGAAAGTAACGGCTTCCAAGCAAGATCTCTACATGTGTCTTAACAAATCAGGCGACCTGCTGATGGAAAATGAAATGGTTCTAGAAAGGTGGGCGGAATATTTGAAGAAATGCTGAACATTAAAACTGACAGCGAAAATGATGTACCAAACATTGCAGAGGACGATGGGGCAGAAATAGAACCAACCATAGAAGAAATAAATAATATTATTAAAAAGACCAAAAACAATAAAGCACCAGGAGAAGATAACATAAATGCTGAGTTACTCAAATATGGAGGACGCACACTACACTTAGAAATACACAGGATGGTCAATAAAATATGGAAAGAAGAGATAATGCCAACAGAATGGGAAACAGCCTTAATAGTTCCGCTACACAAGAAAGGTTCGAAACTTAACTGCAACAACTACAGAGGAATCTCACTTCTCAACACTGTTTATAAAATACTAACAAAAACAATAGCCTGCAGAATAGGGAATTTCAGTGAAACAGTATTAGGTGACTATCAATGTGGTTTCAGGCCTAGCAGAGCAACCACAGACTACATCTTTTCCTTCTTCGAAACACTCTAGAAAAATGTTATGAGCATAATATGAACCTACATCAGCTGTACATAGATTTCAAGATGGCATATGACAGCATCAATAGAAATTATCTTTACAAAACATTGCAGGAGTTGTGTATCCCCAACAAGCTCATTAGACTAGTAGGTATGACATTAAACAACTCAAGAAGCAAAGTGAAAATCCAAGGGGAAAGCTCAAGAGAATTTAAAGTAAACCAAGGACTTAGACAAGGAGACTCCCTTTCGTGCATACTTTTCAACTTAACCCTAGAAAAAGTCATGAGAAACGTACAGTTGGATAAGCGAGGAACTATAACACACTACCTCAGAAGTGAAAAAACAAAGTCTATGAAAACAGGAACAATATTTACAGAACCCATCCAATACCTTGCATATGCTGATGACATAACATTGATAGGAAAGCAAAGCAAGGATATAGCAAAAGCATACATAGAATTAGAAACAGCAGCTCAGAAAGCAGGTTTAACAGTAAACGAAACAAAGACTCAATATATGCTGTTACAAAGAAATGAAAAAGAAGGAAGAGAAAAATTTTTCAAAATCAGTGATAGAGCATTTGAAAGAGTAGAAAGCTTTAAATACCTGGGATCAACCATAAGTGAGAAAAACGATATAATGATAGAGATAAAAAAACAGAATAGAAGTAGGGAACAGAATATATTATACACTGCATAAAATACTGAAAAACAGACTGATCTCCAGAAAAATTAAAAAAACCATATACAAGACAATGATCCGGCCAGCAGTAACATATGGTAGCGAAACATGGACCATCAGCAAACAAGCAGAAAATATGCTAAACACTTGGGAAAGGAAAATATTTAGGAAAATATATGGGCCATTAAAGGACAATAACGAGTGGAGAAGTAGAACCAATTCAGAGCTGTACGAACTGTATGAAGAACCAAATATAACAGCTGAAATTAAAATGAATAGATTAAGGTGGGTAGGGCACATAGAAAGAATGGAAAACAACAGAGGTCCAAAAACGATTTATAAGACAACACCTAATGAGAAAAGGCCTAAAGGCAGGCCAAGAAGCAGATGGTTGGAGGAAGTGGAGAAAGACCTTAAAGCCATAGGAGTGAGAGAGTGGAGGAAGAAGACCATGGATCGGGAAAAGTGGAGAAGTGTAGTATGGCAGGCCAGGGCCCTAAATGGGCTGTAGAGCCAAAGGAAGAAGAAGACAGCGACCATGGAGGCACCACGGGAGATATAGCGGAGACTTCAACCATGACCTGAATTATCCATTGGTACGACGTTTAGTTGTAGGAGTAAAGGCGGCTGTGCGTTGTTGTGCTAACCGAACAATCCCTTTAAATATGCCGAGGTTACTGAAACAGATAAGTCCTACACTTCATCTGCCCCGATGAGCCCTTAGGGGGGGGGGGCTTAAGAGAACTTAACTGAACAACTAGTGTCTTTGCGATTCACATGTAAAGACAAAAACTACGATAAAATAATACTTTAATTTTACTTAAAATTTTGTCTCGGTCCACACTTCGAGAGCTACTGACAAATAGCATTAAATTATTTAAGTTCAACGAAGTCATAAAAATTACATTTTGATAAAACAATGTAACGTTTTTTTTTTACCTTTTTTTTTTCCAGTGCTGGATTTTTGCAGTAGCCGACATATTCTGCCAATGGATAACTCACAGTGAACCCGTGATATCAACAGTAAACCCCCGGGTGCACTATAAAACAACATTTACGTTTGACCAAACGTGTCATCGGCACGAGGGCCCATGTTTAACCCCAGAATGATGTCTCACAAAAAGAAGTAAGAAAAAATCCCATATTTGTGATTTAGAAACATTGAGAATACATTTGATTAATAATTACTGTCCGTCAAGGCTGCCGCCGGGCAATCTTAGACTCTAGACCAAGTCCACAGGTTGGGGCGGGGGGGGGGCGTCTGATCAAACACTCCCCACCATTAGAAATGTAAAACACAGCATATGACTGTACCCAACTGGGCTCCTATGGCCGGGTACGTGATCTTGATTGCCCCCCCTTTTCCCTTCTTGCAAAGGCCCTACATCCATGGATTGTTTTCTTTCCCTCTATATGCACAATTATCGTGAAAGGGTTTAAATATTAAAAAAAAAATGTATCCGTTACACAAACAAAATACTAGATGTGTCTTTCTTGTAAACCTGCTTTTGACTTCATCCAAACGTTTGTTTTTGTTTTAATGAATTATGTACTGGGGGGCAGGCCCGTAGCGTGCGGAGGGGCTGCCCCCCCCCTGCGTTTTGTCTGGCCCCCTCTGCTTGTTTTGCCCTACTTGGTAACATTTATTTCCTGCCTCCCCCCTGCTATTGGCCTGGCCCCTGCTGTAGAATTTTCACGCGACGGGGCTGACTGGGGGGGGGGTAGCGCAGGTGTGCCCCTCTGAAAATAGTTTGCCCTCCCCACCCCACCCCATCTTGAATCATTGTTAGGCTTACATTTTATGTATTATAAATCGCAGTTTCTTATATTATCTAATATCTTTTAAACAAAGCAATTTTTTTAAAATAGATCTAAGCTACTTATTGATTAATTTATAGGAAGGGGGGGAGGGGGGACTTATTCTTTTGCTTCAATATCAATACTTGCTATAAAGTTTAAAGCTTTCGTTGTGCACTTTTTGAAGTTTTTTTGTGTGTGATTGCATCGATATTCTGTCAGCAGTGAATGTAAAATCAAATATCATTGGTTATCAAGATCAGCTGGTGGACACAAAATGAATATAAACCATTTCAGCTAGGCCAGATTATAACAATTAGGCTAGAAAGGTAATTTAGGTGTCATTTTGAAGTGTACCGACAAAGGATTAACAGTCACAGCATTTCATAACCATTGGAGTCAAAGGTCTTCGCAGCTGTGGTCGCCATCACCTTGAATAATACAAGTTAAATTTGATTTTGAAAAATAGCACAATGCTTTAGTCATCGTTCACATATTCTTCTATTACGTGTTTTTTTTTTGGGGGGGGGGGAGGTTGGCATTGTTGTTGAATGCGCTGGGTTGAAACTGTTCCGTTGGTGAATGTATCGTATCAAAACTGAATATATCATGGTATCAAAACTGAATATATCATGGTATCAAAACTGAATATATCATGGTATCAAAACTGAATATATCATGGTATCAAAACTGAATATATCATGGTATCAAAACTGAATATATCATGGTATCAAAACTGAATATATCATGGTATCAAAACTGAATATATCATGGTATCAAAACTGAATATATCATGGTATCAAAACTGAATATATCATGGTATCAAAACTGAATATATCATGGTATCAAAACTGAATATATCATGGTATCAAAACTGAATATATCTGCGGTATCAAAACTGAATATACTGTGGTATCAAAACTGAATATATCATGGTATCAAAACTGAATATATCAGTGGTATCAAAAACTGAATATATCATGGTATCAAAACTGAGTATATCATGGTATCAAAACTGAATGTATCAATGGTATAAAACTGAATATATCATGGTATCAAAACTGAGTATATCATGGTATCAAGAACTGAATATATCATGGTAGCCAAAACTGAGTATACCATGGTATCAAACTATGAATATATCATGGTATCAAAAACCTGAATATGTCAGCGGCATCAAAACTGAATATATCATGGTATCAAAACTGAATATATCATGGTATCAAAACTGAATATATCATGGTATCAAAACTGAATATATCATGGTATCAAAACTGAATATATCATGGTATCAAAACTGAATATATCATGGTAATTAAACTGAATCATACTGAATATAATGGTATCAAAACTGAGTATATCATGGTATCAAAACTGAATATATCATGGTATCAAAACTGAATATATCATGGTATCAAACTGAATATATCATGGTATCAAAACTGAGTATATCATGGTAGGGTGGTATAAAACTGAATATATCATGGTATCAAAACTGAATATATCATGGTATCAAAACTGAATATATCATGGTATCAAAACTGAATATATCCATGGTATCAAAACTGAATATATCATGGTATCAAAACTGAATATATCATGGTATCAAAACTGAATATATCATGGTATCAAAACTGAATATATCATGGTATCAAAACTGAATATATCATGGTATCAAAACTGAATATATCATGGTATCAAAACTGAATATATCATGGTATCAAAACTGAATATATCATGGTATCAAAACTGAATATATCATGGTATCAAAACTGAATATATCATGGTATCAAAACTGAATATATCATGGTATCAAAACTGAATATATCATGGCATCAAACCTGAATATATCATGGTATCAAACCTGAATATATCATGGTATCAAAAATGAATATATCATGGTATCAAACCTGAATATATCATGGTATCAAACCTGACTATATCATGGTATCAAAACTAAATATATCATGGTATCAAAACTGAATATATCATGGTATCAAAACTGAATATATCATGGTATCAAAACTGAATATATCATGGTATCAAAACTGAATATATCATGGTATCAAAACTGAATATATCATGGTATCAAAACTGAATATATCATGGTATCAAAACTGAATATATCATGGTATCAAAACTGAATATATCATGGTATCAAAACTGAATATATCATGGTATCAAAACTGAATATATCATGGTATCAAAACTGAATATATCATGGTATCAAAACTGAATATATCATGGTATCAAAACTGAATATATCATGGTATCAAAACTGAATATATCATGGTATCAAAACTGAATATATCATGGTATCAAAACTGAATATATCATGGTATCAAAACTGAATATATCATGGTATCAAAATTGAATATATCATGGTATCAAAACTGAATATATCATGGTATCAAAACTGAATATATCATGGTATCAAAACGCTCATATCAATGAGTCTGGGGCGGTTCTAGCCCCTGTACTGGACCCGGCAGAAGGGAGGAGTGTGTGTTTTCTTTTGTTATAATTCGTATATAAGTAGAAGGTTGTCACTGTATGTTATACAACGCAATGTTTATATATATATATATATATATATATATATATATATATATATATATATATATATATATGCTTAGAAGATACATGTAAAAAACAAGCAATTAAGCCTGTTCCATTCTGGACACAGGACGTGTTAGCGCATTTTTGTGTTATGCATCATTACGTATTTTTTTAGCTTTCAGTAAATATTTGTAAATTTTGGAAATGTTTATGAATTCAATTGTGTAATTGTAAAGGATGTTTTTCGAACATAAAATTATTGTGGCTGAAGAATAAATACTCTACTGCGCAGAACACGTGTGACGTCAATCTTGGTGAAACTACGTGCTGCAGTATTTCGCACCAAATGAATGGGTTATTGAACGTATAAGGTGTAGAATGGGGCCATGAAAATGGCACAATTATTAATATAGCTTATATAGTAAAAAACGGTAAAAAACTGATGTCCAGCCCTCAGAGGTCAGATCGCAAAATGAACTTTTGCTGCACACATGGCAGGCCAAGACCTACAAAATGACATATACATCATGGGTCTAGGACTTATGGTTATTGAGATCTAGGGTGATGACAGACAGACAAAACGGGGACAATAGAGCATTTTTTTTATCAAAAATGTTCTAAAAATTACTTTATCCTACTAATACCAAGATTTTTTTGTCAAATAATCAGTGTGAATGAATCCCTCATTTTTTTTACACAATGTAATGATATTGGGGGGGGGGGGATCATTTTGCATTACAGATTATGTGAACGGTGCCTTATTGAACATGGCACCTAAGCTAATGGCGAGTTTTTATTTTGTTTGTTATTATTCTGATGTTCAAATTTTGTAGATGCAGTAAGCGGCGTTAACTTTGAAGGGACACATGATTTGGAATGGGGGGGGGGCGCCCTCGATGGGCTGCACTTAATTTGCCACCGGCATTTTCGGAACAGAAAGGAGCGACATTTTAATTTAATTTTGTAAAGCTCGTCGTCCATTGAGCGCCACCAACCCGTTTTTTTTTTCCCTTTCTTTTACATAGCATTTGATATTATTGAATGTCCTTAATCAAGAGAAGTCACGGTATATCATATCTCGATTTTTTTGTTTTTGTTTTTGTTTTTTTTTGACGTACAATTAGTCGATTTCTTCGTTGTCTTGTCTAAAACACTATTGTGTGTGTGTGTGTGTGTGTGTGTTTTGTATGAACACATTTAAAGCTCGGACATTGTTTAGTGCCAAAAGAAAGAAAGACTGGTGAGTTTAAAACGTGTTTTTTTTTTCACGTGTGTGTGTGTGCTATTAAATGAACATTCAGCCTAGATGTGAAGGTCTCACAGAATTCTCGTGATCAATGAGACAATCCAGGGTGAGGTTGAGGGGGTAATAGGGGTAGGGAAGGGTGCTAACTGCAAAACTTTAACGGGATACACACACACACACACTACTTTGCGTCTCATTTCATAGGTATCATGTTTGTTTTTAATTGTGTTGGTCTGATGTTGCCCTGTCAGTTCGAATCATTGTAAAAAGCGATAGGCTAGTTTGGTTGTTTAGGCAATTATATTTATATACCGTAGAAAATACAATAAATTGATTCTTTGGACTGCGGATGAGAAAATCACAATTATTGGATGGTGTCAGTTGTAGCTGTTGTGTCAGCGATTGGCTTGTATTTTTTTATCATTTTGTTTTATGTGTTCATTAAAAATGTTCAGTCAATTATTATTATTGTACATGTCTTTTTTTATAGAAAAAAAAACAATTACAAAAACAATGATTGATTCTTTCGACAGCAGATGAAAATATCAAATATATTGGACGTGAAGCTGTGACAGGCGTTATTAGTTCCGGATAACATGTTGTGATAACACGGATAAAGGAGAGGACGGACCCATACGTGAGTTCATTTTACTGTGTGTCATGTATATAAGCTTGTAAACTGTTGTGTTATAGTTTTTTTTTTTTTACATTGAGTAAACTGTGTTTACTTGGAATACGCACGTGCGGGCACACACACACACACACACACACACACACAAAACTCGTGGTGATGCACCTGAATCCTATTGGCTAGTTAGTGCTAAAACCCGTTAGCGGTACAGTTATACATGACATATTTTTTGTCGACAACCAACCATATGGAGTGTTGGGTGAAAGGTGGAAATGATACGGCACAGCTTTAAAGGACAAACTCACACAGTTGTTTTTTTTTTTAGAATATTTTATCCCCCCCCCCCATTCCAACACACATTGCGCAAATTGCTGGCGAGTGTGTGCGACTAATTCACCCACGGTTTCATAAGACAGTTTAGCTCCATCTATTATAATCATAGGGATGGTGAAATATTTTCTTTTATTTCAGCCCAGGGAATAAGAAAGTTAAAACAATACCTATTATTTGCTTTCCTCTCCCCCCTCCCCCTCCCCCCCCCCCCGACTATAGAAAGGAACAAGCCAGGTATGGACCATATCATTGACCAAACTGTACCCACACCCACGTTGCTACTTTTTTGTTTTTACCGACTCCTCCCCCCTCCCTGCTCTCCCCCTCCCACTCCCTCCAAAAAAAAACAACAACCATGGATGTTCAAAGATGTGAATGTATAATGTGCTGAACTATTATCCCCTGTAAAGTAGGCTACTGGCCTTCGTGGAACTTAGTTATGCCGCAAAAGAAAGATTAGAGATTAAAAAAAGAAAACAGCTAGGCTAGATGTAGTCGTGACTGATTATGGCGTCATCAGTGTAGACAAACACTTATCATCTATTCTACGATACGGTCTGATCGACTATATAATTTTTTTTTCAATTCTAAAAAAAAAAAAAAATTTTTTTTTTTGGTAATGTTTCTCTAACTGCTGACCTTATAGCAATTTATCTCACGTAGATATGTTCGATAGGGACTATGTAGGTCTACTTTCACCATTGCGCCTGTCGTCCTGTCCTATAACCGAGTGACATGCAACAGGTTAGTTACTATGCCAGGATGAGCCGAAATGCGGCTCTTTTAGTCAGATATGGCTCTTCCATAAATTTTCGTACGTCTCCCAATGCGCCAGTTTTTGTTATTTTAAAAAAAAAATTTTTTACTAAGTTTTGATAACTTGACTATGGTCCTGTACTGTAAATTATTTTTTTTTTTGACTATTTGTAAAACCGGAGTGTCGACCTCACACACATGGCGTAAGCTTTTTTGTGAAGTTGATTCAGATTGTGCTGAATCAACGACATAATTAATTCTATTAATTATGCACGATAAATGCATGTCTCTGCATGTCACATAGTCATGTTTCACATTTTCTGATGACGTCATTAAGCATTAATTTTATTGGGTAGTATTAAAAAATATCCAAACCCAAAAAGCTTTGTTCACTTTTTAACTCTTCATCATCGAATCGCCATTTTTTTTTCCACTGCCACGTGTGTCTTGGTATTGTTTGAAAAGTGACATTTTTATATATTTTTGTTTTTGTTAGTTACATTAATTAATGAATTTGTTAACTACAATAGTGCTGACATCAATATTGAGTAATTCATTTTTGATCTTTTTTTTTATAATAAAGCTTACCATTACGAAATTTTATCCAACATTCTATATTTAAAAAAAATAGAACTTAGCCTGTTGGCGGCATTGGGTATTTTGGGTGTAATTTCCAAAAATAGAATAGTTGATCGTTAGCACTGGGTCAGCCTACCTTTGAGATACATGCTCTAAAGCTTTGAAACTGACAGATATCTAGGTGTTTTTGTTATATTTGCAAAACAATCAATTTGCGAAGTTTTACTATATAGCCTATGCAATCATATGTGCCCCCATTACAAAGCTACATGCTTTCTTCAAAATACCACTTGTTATTAATATGTTAAAATATATTTTTTTTTTCATTCTAGTTTTGTATATATTTACTTCACTTTCTACTTAATTATTTTAAGAAAATGTTTTTTATTTTCATTCTTAATTTTGATATTGATAAAACGTACAGGCAGGATGTTATTGTAGATATAAAACTAAGAAGATGGCTATGCCTTATGGATTAAAATAGTTAAAAGATAACTAGATAGTATATAGTAATGAATTCAATTGTTTTTTGTATTCATGGCAGTCATGGATATTACTATTATCAGAATGTTTAGTCAGAACTGTGTAACATTACCTTTTTTTTCTTTGTACTTTGTATATTTTTAGTCTGTACTTGTGTACTTTTTAGTCTTAGTCTGTACTTAGTACTTTTTAGTCTAGGTTTTTTTTAAGGGAATTTAATAAAAAAAAATGTAATAATGTTTCCTGTATTGAGACAATTGTTTTTTTAAAATTGCAATGAAAATGTTTTGAGATACAAATTGTCTAGTACTAATGATCCTGTTTTGTATTGTAAATTTTTAGCTAGAATAATAAAAATTTAAAACTACTTCACACGTCATGCAATTATTTCTATTTACTTTAGTTGATATTCAGAGTCTTGACTATTAGCGATTTGACTGACTTGAAATTTCCAAAATGAGAATTAGGTCAAAGTCATAAAAAACACAGCCAGTGAGACTCTCGAAGTACTCGTAAGTCCTTCCCATTAGTAATCTATATATATTATTACAGCTGACTTCATTTGTTCAACGAAAAAAAAGTTATGTCTCCCTTCAATCACTAAATCCATTACATGCTGTTGACAGTTGGGGAAAGTGGTTCATGATTTGCTGGTAAAAAATTTCCTTGCAGCATCACTGTTTGCCATATTGGTAATTGATGTCTTACTCCATATATCAACAAAATTATTAAATGTATTAATATGAAAATGATATTTGGTTTATATAATTTGCAGTTACGACTGAAATGTTACTAGCTTTTGGAATTATTGGTAGATATTAAAGGTTAAATCTAGCAGTATTTAAATTTTTTTCTTAAGATCACAGTTGCAATAGATATCTAAATGACAGATCCAGTTATATCTGATGAAGATGCTTGCAAACATCAAAACCATTGAGTTAAGAAAAATTCAATGGACAAATCATTGGTGAAATTAAGGACCTTTTGATTAAGAAAATAACCTAGACTAAGCCAGTTACATAAACATTTGGTCCTAAAATAAAATGCAATTTTTGCTGACATATTGTATTTTATTTTAGTACTAGAAATTGTCATACTAGACTTGGTTGCACTTGGGATGTTAGTATTTTCTAAATCTATAAAGACATGCCTTCAATAGCTGATATTTTTTAAAAAGAAGCTTTAAAGCTTCATTACAGTTCAATATAAGCAAAGTCCTAGAAATAGAAAGTACAGTGGTTGTATTTTTACTGGCTTTGAGGAAGTGGGTACTATCATTATAAGGAGGCTTTATGCTTGGATTTCACCATTGTGTCATTATGCCCATTACTGTAGATGGAATGTAGCAAAGACATCACTGTATCTGTCATTTGAGACATTTTGAGTTCTTTATAGGATAAATACAATGTCACTTTTACAAGGTTCCACTTAGATGGTAGTTTAGTGATTGTTTAATTAGAATTAGTGTAGAAACTTTAATATATTACCAAAGATTTAGTTTCTTTCCTCTTGTGTTTGTTTGGAAGCCTTCCAGTTGATAATATTCATTGAGTCCTTTAAATTTTTGAAAGGTAATCTTTTATCTAAATTTAATATGTTAGTGCTGTATAAATTAAAGTCTTCAGTTATTGCTTGTATGTAGAAAAAAATTAGTTTATTAAGTTTGGTAGAAAAACATTTTTTTCCCTTTTATCATATTTTTGTTGACAAAGTTAGTTGAATCTTAAGATTCTCTTTTTTTTTGTTACAGAAAAGCAATTTTCTAACTATTACTTAGTTAGAAGCTATTTAAACACTAGCTTATGATTCAGAACTACCTGTTTTCCAATGAAATCAATAGAAAATGTTCGGGAAAGTGACATGACATCATTAGAAGCAAAAGGTCAACAGCTGAGAAAATTAGCAGTAGAAAAATCTTGAGGTTGCTAGGAAACGTGCAGTATTCTGGATGAAATGTATTTATTTACTCTTTCATTATTAGAGGCATCAATTATAATTAACTAATTGATTACAATACATCAGAAAGATTTAAGTAGTTTTTTTCAGCTTGTTATTAAAGATATTAGGCTTACATTTTCTTATTTAAAAAAAACAAACTTTCTTATCTTTGAAGTACTAATAAAGTTGTAATTAGGAATTTTGACCTAAATCAGCTCAGCTGGTTGCCCCACTATCTGATGTCTACTTTATGCACATTGTTAGAGCATATACATAATTATCCACTTGAGATTTGTCAGATTATTTTTTTTACCTATGTCAAAAGTTGTCAGTTGGCTTATTTAATATTGATATTTTCCCCACTATCTGATTTGTCCTTTACACACATTAGAGAGTATATGCACCTAATTTAACATTTTTAAAGCTCATTTTAAATTTTAACTTTCATTAAGTTTTATGAAAATATGATGTACACTGTTTTTTTTATTTGCAGTCAAGTTAATTAACAATGGACAACTTGTTTGCTCAAAATTTATTTTTTGTTGGCAAATGTAGTTCATTTATGGTTTTTAATCATTAAATCAGTTTCCCAAATGGCGTGAAAATTGGCTTGTCCACATTTTATACTTTAATAACCTTCTTTTAAATATCATAATTGGATCAACTGTATTGTTCATTTAGTAACCATACAGTGAACTGTTAGAATTATTTGTTTTACCAATAATTTTTCGCAAAGGCTACGGTTCGGTCCGACCGAACCCGTATTTTTTTTTTCTGGTACCAGCCATACTTATTATGCATATTTTTTTGTTTTCGGGGCTAGGGTTAGGGTTAGGATTAGGGTTAGGGTTGGGTTAGGGATAGGGTTAGGGTCCAGCTGTAGATAGGCCCCTATATAAGTATAGGGGTCGAGTCGCTGCACTGAGCTATATAACAACATATAAGTCACTGCACTAACCCTATTCCTAACCCTAATCCTAACCCTAACACTAGCCCCGATAACAAAAAATATGCCCGAAAACGAAAAAAAATATGCAATAAGTATGGCTGGTACCTGAAAAAAAAAATTCGGGTTCGGTCGGACTGAACCGTAGCCACTGCGATAATTTTTTTAGAGAAAAAATATTCCAATAGCCAAAAAATGTTTTATATTGAGATAAGCATATATTTATAATCAAGTCATTTGTATGTCGAAAATTATCTTTTTTATTCTAGTGGCCATTTTTGACAAGCTTTAGGACTTTAACACTTGCATTAACAAACAAGCAAAAATTAAGCCTGTAAAAACAGGGCGTTTAAAGCATTTTCATGTATAGAGTGGGAAATAAGTCATGTTTAATAACTGTTACAAAAAAAAATAATGATTACGCCCCTTTGATTAGTTTATAATCTATATATAAAATATAAGCCATATTTAAGCCCCTGAGAAACCATGAAACCCAGCCCTGAGAGGTCAGATCCCGAAATAAACTTTTGATGTACACATGGCAGGCCAAGACCTACAAAATGATATATACACCATGGGTCTAGGACTTACAGTTGCTGAGATCTAGGGTGGTGACGGACAGACAGACAAAACGGGGACAATAGAGCATTTTTTTTTCGAAAATGCTCTAAAAATATTTTAAAAATCATGCTAATAATAGTTAAATAAATTTAGAGCCATTTTTTTTAAATACAAGGTTTTTTTTGCTTCTTGTTACTATATAATTATAAACTCAGTTTTAGTGCTAAATTTATTTCATTGTCATTTTATCTGTTGTATACTTAGTTTATTTGGGTTTAGTTATAATTCTTTAAACAATTAAGCTCACTTGTACAGTGTATATTGTTTGAAAATATTTTATGCTTGTGCTATTCGTGACCATTGTTTCTTTTGAAATTTTTGCTTGATAAATTGATGTTTATGTATTATTATAAATAATTAATAATGTACTATAAATAAAAGTAAAGATTTCCAGATAAGCTCATGTGGTCAGATTTGTTGGTCACTAAGATCCTGTAAATAGACTGCTCATAGGACTATCCCTTCCCCCAAAACTGTAAAACAAAAAATAAATTTTTTAAAAATATTCAGCCTATTAGTTATTATCTTGGACTTGTGTACAATTAAACTATGAGTATTCAATTTTGGTAAGTTTAAAAGAATTTTTTAAAAAGCCATGCCAGCAACTAGCAGATGCTTTATTTTTTCTGTTTTTTTTTTTTTTTTTTTGCTACATAAAATAATTCTTTGAAATGATTTAAGTTGTATGTTGAGAAACAACGTAGATTTGACAGAATTGAAAAACTTTCTCGAACTCAAAATCTGTCATGATCCTTTTTAGTTGTATATACCATTTTTACTTTCACTGATAAGTGAAAAAAAACACACATAAACTCTGAACAACATTGTATTCTACAGATTTTCCTTCTCAATGGCTTGCAAACAGAAATTCAGCATTCCTAAAATTAAAGCTATGAATTGTAAAGGTAAACAATAGTTGACCATTCAGTTATCTGCTTGCTTTTTGTTCTTCTTATGCTTGTTCTGTTTACAATTTGTTCCAAGATTTTATCTGATGTTCATACACGGTACTTTTCTTCCACATTTTACAAGATCATATTCAAAAAGTTGACATCAGAAGCAGAGACAGCATCCTCCTTCTTGAGGATGTAAAAAAATACTGTTTGGACATAAATTACATTGAAAAAATCCAGTTTTTGGAGATGAACCTTGTCCACAATTCTGAACTGTTGAAACGATATGTGTGAGTATTAACTAAGATATTAATAATCCAACTTTAAGTTTTGCTGTCCATTTCATTTTAAACCAGTCAAACAGCATTCTATAGCAAACAAAACAACTAAATAAAGCAGGTCATTTAGTTTGTTTTTTGGATTTTTTTAGCATCATGAGATGGATTAATAATTACCTGATTGTTATCATAACCTTACCGGTTTAATTATAATTTAAGTTCTCACAAACAAATGAACCTGATCTGCTTAAAAAACCCTAAAATTAATGGGAAAAAAAGGAACTTCAAAATATTTTTTTAGCAAAGGTAAAAAGGAAATAAGTAAATGTATTAGTATCCTTTTGGTGTATTTCCTTGAATCATGTAACTCGATTTTGGATATGTTCTCACTGAAGATTTGAAAATATATAATCACAATAATTTGATGTGTAATCAATAATAATACATTATTTTAATAATTTGAAGTTCATAAATTAACATTTTGTTGAATTTTGAAGCTTTTACTTAGTGGTAGAGCTGCTGTTCGATTAAAAAATTTAATAAAAATTAACGCATAATTAAAATTATCGCAAATTAACGCATATTTAATCAAAAAAATACTTAGTTTATTAATAGTTACATTTCTTTATTCTATCAACATGTCATCTTAAAATAATAAATTTGATGGATATAACAGTTTACTTAGCTGAAGCAGTCTTATGTATTAAGCCAGTTGCTTAAACAGAACAGTTTATTCACATTCGTCCAATGATGCTCTCTTCTTGTTAACAATGCAGCCAGAAACAGAAAAGAGTCATTCACAAGGGACAGTTGTGGCAGGGGAAGCTAAATATTTTTTTGCTAACTTAGTCAAAACTGGGTATTAGTCCTCATGTAAGTTCCACCAATATAGTGTATCCAAATCATTTTTGATTTGTTGCTCCAGTCCTGATTTATCAACAACTGTCCGGGTGGAGCGAGCATCAATGGCTCATCTTCAGAATCTGTTTTGATGTTATCATTATCTCAAGTTGTTGCAAACTTCTCGTTTATCCTAATGCAAACATCTCAGATTTTTTAAATGAGGGTCCAGAGCAGTAGCAATTTTCAGCCACGATAGGCTGAGGTTCAGTTTGCATCGCTCAAGGTCATTCAAAAAAGAATTTTTGAAATGTATAATGCTGACTGGGTCTTCTTCAGACACTGCTAGTTCGATTTCAAGATGACATATGGTTGGAAGAATCATTGAGCATGAAAAATATCGCTCCCCACCTAATAATTCTATAGCAATCGGCAATTTCTCCCATTTTGTTTCATTTGGAAGAACAAGATGTGTTTGTGGCCTAGTTCTTATAGTGTTTCCAACACAGCCTCTTTGCTGCTTTGGAGTCGCTCGACCATCAACAAAGATGAATTCCAACATGTAGGAACGTCCTAAATTAACGCTTCTTCTCGTCTGTAGAGTTGCACCTGCTTGGTTTTTAATTTTGTGTTGTTTGCCGAACTATGTTTAAAATGCTCCACAACTTTACGACATTAAGCAAGGATGCTTTCAATTCCGGACTCTGTGATGGCTTTGTTAACTGACAGCTGAAGACTGTGGGCTGCACTTGGCATAGAGTGAAACGGCAACAGTTCTAATGCAGCTGTCACATTTCGTGCAATTAGTACCAAAGGTGGTCACTTTCTCATAAATTCCCCAAGATCTCGCCATCGAACTGAAGTGTTTTGCGCATTTCTCCAAATAATGGCGTTCTTCAATTAGTTGAACGCGCAGCACATATGAGCGGAAACTCCAATCTTTATCAATAAAATGACCTGTAACACCGAGGTAGCTGTTGTTTGCCACCAATGACCAGTAATCGCCAGTTAATGCAATGAATTCAACTTCTGAAATAGCCTGAGAAATGTTTTGCCGCTATTGTTGGTACAAGTCATCATTTCTTTTGTTGATCACAGATCTAGAAGGTAAAGTGTATGACTGATTTCCAGTGGCAACCCGAGTAACATTGTAGTCCTTCGTCGGTTACTATGTTTATTGGTCGATTATTCCTGGCAACCCATTGGGCGATTGTGTTGTTTATTCTGTTATATGTCATTTGGTCCATTGGTTTTGCCTTTTCCTTATGTTCAAACAATGTAGTTTGGCGATGAGTCAATTTGATTTTAACGCTTGATACAGCCGATGTCGATAGAATGTGATGAGATGATGAATGCATGCGTGGATTGGAAATGATATGCCAAAGATGAATTGCTGCGATGGTATTTAAATTCATTTTCGCAATATTTGCAAACAACAATACTACTAGTTTTGACAATAAAATTCCAGTTATAAATCGTGAACATCAAGATGCTGTATTAACAAATGGGATAAAAATTATGTGAAAAAAATGATGATACAAAATTTCTAGCCTCTCGTTATTTTGATCAAATTTTTTAAACCGGGTTCACTAAACACTTGTTCTTTTACCTCCACCAATATATTACAGTAGATAATGTAAACTAATGAATGAAAAGTTTCTGTTTTTACATCGACCTGAAAGGGAGCAGGGGATTTACTTGTTGAAGGACTATATAACAAAAACATCTTCATTTTATTTTACAAGGGGGCCTTTTGTCGACATGCCTGGATGTGTGTGTGTGTGCGAAATGCCGCAGGGTGGGGGTAGTAGACCTTAACTACAAATTGTAGAGTGAAATTCCGTTACTTATCGATTTGGCACTATTCTGAACTCTTTGGTCAAATTAACGCATTTAGGTGTTGTGTTAAAAATTTTAATCGCAAATTTTTTTTGTTGCGTTAAACGCACGTTAATGAAGTTTAATCAGCAGCCCTGCTTGGTAGAAATGTTGGTTGAAGGAAAAATACAGATGGATATTAAATGTTAAAAATAAAAATTGATGTACCAATCTATAATTGAGATCCCTAATGCATTTTTGGAAGGTTTATGTTTGCACACCAGGTGCACCACCTAATTTTACTAGTTGATAAAATTTTTAAACAAAAGCAAATGAAATTCTTGAAACACTTAAAAGAATAACACTTCCACTCAAATATACCAAAAATATAAAATTAACTCTTTCAGCTATGGAAATGTTTACAAAAATTATAGTGCCTTTAAAAAAAAAACAAAAAGCATGGAAAACTTGAACTATTTTTGAATAAACAAATTCTAAAATAATAATATTTGGACTAAATATGTCACCCAAATCTGTGAATTGGTAAATTGAATAAATTATACTTGAATAAATTAGTCTATTTATGTATTTCAATGATTAATGGTAAAATAAATTACTGAAGCTGAAAATGACATCATACATAGTTAAAGAAAAAATATTTCTGTAGTTAAGATGTATACACAGTTTTTTTAAAAAATAATCATATCATAAAAATATCTATTCCTTATATAATTTTTGTTCCTCAGGGAAAAAAAAAAGGTGATGAGAGGTCGCAGCAGTGTTCCATTGAAAGAAGAACTGGGATTTTTTTGCCACAACTTACAAGACAAAGTATCTATTGCCAAAAATGGCTTAAAGACTGGCAGTACTAAATTTGATGGATTAGGTAAATTTTTTAGCTGTCATTTTTACCAATCTCATAATAAAATGTAATAAAAAAATACTTAAAAAATAATTCATTACTTGGGAGAATACATTTATTAGTATATTGTAACCGTGTATGATAAAGTGCAGAAGGGATAACAAAGAAATACACGAAATACAGCAATAGAAAAGAACATATGGCTAGGGATTGTTGGTTTTTAAAAACCGGTGGTGAAAAACCATTTTTTTTGGCGATTTTCGAAGCATTCGACAACTGGTTTTTCGGGCTTTAAAAGCCAGTTTTAGCCAAGGATTAAACAGCAAAACATTTTGAAAAATTCCTCCAAATCACAGAGAAATCAGGGAAACTGTGACTTCCCAATGAACTCCCTCCTCAGTCTGACCCATGTACATTGTTAGAAAGTAATTGTTAAGTTATACAAGAGAGTAGGCGAGACCAAGTTGTTCAGGGGTAATTTGAGGATCGGGGTTAAGTGGTAGGTAGGGTATATACACATAGATTTATTGCTAGATCCAAGCCATTTACTAATTCCATAGAACAACTGATGTTTTTTTTTTAGTGCACGAATTTGACTTGTGGGCATCTCTTTGAGACGGGACGGGGGGATAAATAATTGGTATCTCCTTATCTCAACACTAAATAATAGACAGAATGAGGCAATTTTTTTCAAGTTGACTAAATTTATGTTCGCCATCCAACACCTCCACCACCACCAACGTCTAACCTAAACAAGGCATTCACATGGCAGGACCGTCATACACCCGCTGTAATGACTAGTGTAACTAATACATCTTACGGATGAGATGGGGGAAGGTAGGGGGAGATAATTGTATGAAGGGTGGGGCGAGGAGTGAATTTAAAGTGCAACAGTGGAAGAATGTTTTGAAATGGGCACTTGATGTAGGTCCATAGAGGTGCAGAGGTGTCACATATATAGATAACGTTAGAAACTTGGAGTATGAGAGAGAGAGAGAGTGAATCAAATGAGTAAAAAAGACATATATATAAATAAGCTCTATACTGAGGTCTACATAACAATGGCTGATTTCAGAACTTGTCTGAGTGGCAAACCAAACCTCGTGTCTTTTACAGCCAAGTATATTAATAGCATAATATAAATGAAACACGGGAAAGAATTCAGTCTTTTTCGTGACTGCCAAATAAAATTGAGCAGTTCAAAGGTCATGATAGAAATAGGTTTAGTCTTAATGCGATTTGAATATTTTTAAACTCAGTAGACAGTAGCAGTATTTTTTTTTGTCATATTGATAATTTTTTTCTTGTATTTACTGTTTTACATAAAAATAGGTTCACCTTATTACATTATACTTTATTCTTTATCATGAGTGTTGATAAAATACCACATAAATTGAAAATAATTATTGATAGAATGCTTTAAATATTCGTTATTTCACTTATTTTTTGGTAAAACTGACAACCGGTTTTTTGAAAAATTGACCTTCGACAACCATTTTTTTAAAAGTTGGTTTTTGTATAAACCCTACATATGGCCTCTATTGCCATGAACAGAATACGATATGAACAGAAATAACAAAGAAATGTATGAAATACTGTAATAGAAAATAACATTTGGCTTTTATTGCCATGAACATCCTTAAATACAGAGCATAACATCGCACGATATGAAAACTACCCTCGCTCGGGGAATTCCAAAACTGAGAATTTTCACATCCGTCAGTCTCCCTCAGGCTAATGGTCAAAGAGATACAACTCAATTACTGTATAATAGTCAGGGGTTGTTTTTGTTAAGATTCTATGCCCATAATGAGTAATATTTTCTTTGGGATGAACTATATAAATTATGAACTTTATTTGATGTATTATTAAGTGTCCCTATACTTTAATGTATTTTGGCTACAATAATCTGTTTATATTCTTTGGGGCCACTTCGAGTACATAGATATGCTATTTATTTGTATATTTCTGATTAACGCGTAAGTATAAATTACCATATTCTACTCCAAAAGCGTGCCTACTATCCGGTCCAGGTACCGGGCCTTTGTTTACTAGTATTTAAATAAAATTAAAAAACAAGGTGGGCACAAATCTGGACTGTTATCTTCATAAATTGGTTTTATTATGTATCAATGAATGTCTAATTAGAAGTACACATTATTTTGATTTTTATAATTTTGTCATGTAATAAATTACAAGAGGAGATATAATTTTTATAAGTCACAATTTCTATGAATATGTGTATAATCCAAAGAATTATTAATTTATTTTCAATACATTTTTCTAAAAGTCGTATTTTAAAAAGTTTTAATTGAATATTGTTTTATACTTTTTTAGAAGGTTATTTGAAGTCTACATGATGGAAGTCAACTAATTGACTCAGTGAAAATAAAAAAAAAGTTAATTTCACCATGAGTAAATGTGGAGGTTGAAGCGAGAAATTGATCCCATGATTCAGAAAAAAAACAGTAGACAAAGCAACTTAAATAAAATAATTTTCCATTTGTATTATAAGAGAGCACACTATGGTAGATATCTAAACTATGCTAGTTTATGTAAAATAAAATATTTTAGCATTGGGCACAAATTGTCTAATCCAGTAAAGTTTATGCAACATTTTACACAACAAAGTATACAAATTAATGATGGGCTGTTCACTTATTGTATACTGTATTGATTGTGCGCGGAAGGGGAACGACAAAGAATTACAAGGGGGGAGAGTGGTGGTAAACTTCAGTTATTATTAAGCAAATTACTCAAAATAAACGTACATTGAAAAATGTAATGATATTTTGTTATGTTTAAGGTGGTATTTAAATGACATATATTTGTATCTGTTCTAGACATGCTCTAATCAATAATATTTTTTTTTAAAAGGAGGGTTAGGGGAAGCATGTTAACCACATTCAATCTTGAACACATGAAGGACAAAGAAATAAAATAACCATAAATCAGTCTCTTCCCCATTAATAGCCCATTGCAGCACTTGTGACAGGGAAAATTACATTTAATCTTAAATTAGTTCGCTTAGGCCATTGAAGTCTCAAGTACAACACACCTTTCATTTTAATTCCTTATTATGTATCCTGGGCTCATGTATATGTAGGACACACCTATGTTATTGTCTTTATTTATGGTTATCCTATATAAGAAATAGCTTTTCTTTCCCTATTATTGTGTAAATATAAAAAAGCATCAGCTGAAATATAGTTAGACCAGTATTTGTATCTGTTCTTTGCTTGAGTTGCAAGCATATCTTTTTTTAACCACCATTTTAACTCTTATGTCCTTTTAAAGATATTTTGTTTGTGTGGACATTTTTATCAACTTTACTGCCAATTACTCTTTTCCATTCCACTACATTGTTTATCGGTCACACACACACGAATACCTGGGGTGAATGGATGACCTAGTAGTGTAGAAAGTTTGACTTTCGACCTGAGAGTCGACACACTGATGGTCCACAATCAGTTCAGTTTCCAATTGCACTGACATTACCGTTCATACCACAGTTTCTTCAAGTATGGCACAAAACACAAAATCACTGTTTGACACAAAATACAATAGAACTGTTCAATCTTCAATTGTAAATGAGCTCACATTTTTAAATGTTCTTTTTTTATCTCCCTTATTTGTTTTTTTTTCTTCACTATTGTGTATTTTCTCTTCCCCTCATTATCTAGTATTCTTTTCTTCCCCTACATATTTTTTTATTCTCTTTATTCATATTCCATATTCTCTGCCCTCTAAATGTCTTTTCTGTTTTATTTTATTCACCCGATCTTATGTATTAAACTTGTTTGATGCCCGGCGGCTATTTATACTAGATTAGTCCGTTTACTTATAAGTAAACTGATCCAATCCGCTGAGTCAAGAGAACATATATCAACTACAAATTCTATATCATTTTCGGCATACATATGATTTGTCATTTAACACAGTGTGTCAGAGATTAAGTCTGTACAATTTTTTACAGTCATACATCTTTTTAAAAATAACTTATATAAATTATAAATTCGCTCAGGAAAATTCATTTTAATGTTATGTAAATGAACATAACATTAACTCATTTATTTTTTTAAATAGTTTTTTTTTATGATAGCAGCGATTTGTTGCTCATTTGGTATAAATATTAGTAATATCCTTGAAATAATAATAGCATGAGCATAGGAAACTATTCCCAAACTTTGTAGCTCAAGACTAAGAATTTTATACTTAAAATCAGCAAAAAACCTTTTTCTTGGCAAAATATCTAAATGTTTGTCACAAAAACAATTAATAATATCAAAAAGTTTGTCACGAAAACAGTTAGTTAGAACATGCTAACACAAATTGAAAGTTATCTGGCATTGTGATATCCTCTACTTTTTTTTGTCTTCCTTATAAGTTTATAAACACCACATCACATTATTTTTGTTTCCGTTTCCATAGAAAATAGTCAGGTTAGTTCAGGTTGTTGTGTGACAATTTCAACATTCCCTAACGTCTGTGAGGAGCTTAGCTGCACAGTGTCATCTTTAGATGTGTAACAGCAGATGTTAAAAGCTTCACATAGTTTGCAACAAGCGCAGCAGACATCAAATACTATGCATGTAATTGTGCAAGCATCCTCTGACATGTTAGTTTGAATGCTTTTTAAATGGTAGCACTTGTTTGTTCTCATAAATACTTGCAACTCTTTCCTCTGGACAGTCAGAATATCATCTGTGTGAAAATAAATTTAACATTGATTATTTTGCAGAGAATTTAACTTTTATTTAGGTTGTCTGATATTTTGTATTAACATGGATAGATTTGAGTAACAATTCATTGAAGAAAGCAGCTTTGCAAACTGGATGGATTTGAGTCACATTCCTTTGAAGAAAGCAGCTTTGCATTCTTTACTGTTATTACTAATTATATTTTCATTAATCTAGATTAATTCAAATTTTGAAGTTGTATTATTACTATGACTTTTTTCTGGCATAACATTTTTTTTAAAACACAAGTTTAGAGAACTGTAAAGTCTTTTTAAGCAAATTTGAATATGAAATTCGAAGCTATGTGTTATTTATTTATTTCTAAAAGACAGTCCAAAAAAAAATCACAACACTTTCAAACTACCGATTTTTACTAATTATGAATATCTTTTCACTAAAACAAACATGAAATGACTTGAATTTTAATCATTAAGAAACGAAAAAAACTTGGGGATTTAATAAGCTGTTAATCTATCACTAGTCTGTATTTAATCATTTTGAGTCTCACATCAAAACATTCATCACCAATAGTTTTGCCATTAAATCATGTATTAAAGGCAATTTGGACCACTTATTAATTTTGAAGAATCAACTAATAGAATGACTATAAAAATGAAGCCAGAATTAGAAATTCCGCTATTTCTGGTTAATTTAAATACCAAAATATCATCCTGTTCTTGAGATGAGTTTTTAGGAAGAAAAGAGGTCTTAGTGATTGAGATTTAGGACTATCTCGAAGACTGACAATTAATTACTTTGATAATGCCACATAAGAAGGCTCTGATTTTCATGAAAAATCATGGTTTTCAATTTTGTGGTACTTTTTTGTCAGCCCTTTTTCTATGGTAAAACTTAATTCATTAGAAATACCTTAAAAAGCATATTTTTAGGGCATGTTTGATCACTTTTAATGCAATTTCACTGCCGTTTTCATACAATTATATTTCTCACAATCAATTTACATACTTCCTGTCAACCAGTTCACAAATATAAAAAAAGTCCTCAAATCCAAGGTTTTCTTTTTGACATGTCACAAACCATCCTTATAGACACAAGAGCGAAAGGGAAGAGTCACATATATACTTTCACATCCCACTTCAATCCCTCTACTTGTTATTTATATGGGCATTAGCAGTGATGGGCAAAAGTTACAAAATGTTAACTAAAATGTTACTTTCAGTTAAACTCTTTTTAAAAAGTTATATAAAGTTTAACTTTTTAAAAAAGTTTAGTTAAATCATCAGTTATACTCCATTTTTTTAGTTATAAATATTGCAACTAAAAATATTTCCTTTCCATTTATTGAATATTTTGGAAAATTTCAAATTATCATGTGAAAATTTTGTCTTTGACCTTTTCTTATTCATAAAATTTCTTTAACGTCTTTGGCTTTTGTATTTCCTTCTACACTTTGGGCGCGTTGTTTCGATCAACCGTTGCACCACAACCGCAATTGTTATGAAATTTTTTCATGATGTATCAGGATTTTTAGAACGACTTGGTTGATTTCAAAATGGGCGACATAATGAACATTTTGTAGATACAATGCAACACTTTCCAGTAGTGCAGCCGTTGAACGACTTTTTAGTGTTGCGGGCCAAATTTTAACATCTAGAAGGTGTAAAATGTCCGATGTTCGTTTTGATGAATCAGTTTTTCTTAGATATAAATTAAAAAACTAGTTTGAAAGTTGTTATTGTTATAAACCTTTTGAAAATGTTAACATTATAAACGAAATGATTAATGTGAATAATATTGATATTTTCATTAATTTACCTATTTATTGTTTACTAAACCTTGAAAATTTTCATTCAAAAATATGTTTGTTAAAATTCACTTTAATTAAAAAGTTAGTTCAAAAAAGTTAAACTAAAAAATAAAAGTTTTAGTTAAAAGTTAAACTCTTTTGATAAAAAATTAGTTAACTGATAGTTAAACTACTTTTAAAAAAGTTAATTACAACAATAGTGTAACTATTAATTTCTAGTTACTTGCAGCATCTGATGTTAGTCTGAATGTGTCACACCAAAAACACCCTGAGTGAGAGAAAGAATATAAAACAGGGGTGGTCCACACATCAGGTTTTTGAGAGCCACACCCTATATAAAAAAAATGCTTAAAAAAAACCGTACCATTGTCAATTTATCAAAATTAGGTGAATGATATAATAAAATAATTTAAAAAAAAAACGGCTCTTTGTAAGATGCTTGTCTATAACAAAGTGTTTGAGTACAGCGTGTATTTTCATGATTTTTATTCATTTTACCAATTTTGTTTTTATAATAATTTTTTTTTATTCTATTCAAATCATTTTTGTTGGCTACTTAAACTGAACATAGTATTCAGTTCTTAATTGTAATATCAATGCATACTTTGACTTTATCTTCACATTAGAATAAATTTGATCGAATGACTATTTGCTTTGATTAGTTTTTAAGGGGGTTTTCCCCCACATTTAATAGCACCTTTAAATATGATTAATATATTCAGTACAAACTCTTATCACATCTGGTGTTATTTGGGCCATGACAGGTACTTGTGCTTGAAGGTCCAATACATACATAATATACTCTTGTGTAGGACCCATAAAAAAACCGAAGTGTTAGTGAATACAATTCTCATGGAAATTAAGACTAATAAGATGCTGTACAGATTTGATAGGCTTATTCCAAAAAAAAATCTGTAAAGTACCACATTATAAGATCTATTGTGAAATACATTAAGACAGTTTGCGTGTTAAGTTCCATTTAATTGACAGTTTATAGCATATTGGGTTATTTTTTGGGCATATTTTATACTTTTAAAAGTTTATTTTGGTCGTTTTCAGGGTATAAATGCATGCATGCTTCTCCCATCTTTTTTTTTTCAGTCATAGCAATCATTGCCCTATTGATTAGATATACCAGTATGAGTATTGTTAGAGATGACATTTAAAGTCATTATTTATTTCTATGCTAGAGATTTACAGAACATGTACATTTCACATTTATAGACTGTTGATTTAGTGGCTGAGATGATCCACTAAAACAACAAGGCACTAAATGGAGCCTAGTAATACTATGGTAATAGTCAATTTTGAATTTGTAACATTTTAACATAATATTTGACTTTGTCGTAGTAATACAAGACTTACCATTTCACTTCATCAAGTATAGGCCTACCACTCAAAATCACTAAAAAAAAAATAGAAGAAAAAAAGCCACCAAATGGCCCTTTATTAAAAGATAAAAATGTTATCAAAAGAGAGATAACTTAAAACTTTGTACGAGTTGATAGCTAATATTATATCATATCTTTATTTCATGCAGTGGATCTCATAATAAGTGTCTGCCTTAATTGCTATTAAAATGTTCATCTGCAAACTTTTTACCATTATTAGGTACTCTTAATTGGTTTTTTAGACTGATATAACAATGTTATTTTCTGTTTTTTTACAAAGATTTCAAGAGTTTTTGAACCTTAATTGTCAGTGTATGTTATTTTTTTTTTAAATATATGAAACTTAAAAAGTTTTTCTAACCTTTGTTGTCTTATAAAATCCCAACTTTAAACCCCAATATTTTCTTAAGTATACGTCTAATACTTTTGTTCTTGAAAACCATGATAGAGAAATATATAACAAAGACTCTCAAACTGTTAGACGTATGACTTGAAAATGACATATTATCCTATTATACTCTTTTTGAAAAAGGTAGAAAATTAACTTTGACACATTAAAAAATTGGTACGTAGATATAATTTTTATGCACAAAAACTGTCAAGCTTTTTATTAATTTAAATACTAAAATTCAACCTTTACCATTAAAAAGGATATTTTAGAGCTTGCTTTCGCTCTTATTGACATAATTTGCATATGAGGCCTTTGTTAGATTGAAGCACATCTGTAAATTGGTACATCAAATGGAAAAAGCTACTCCTCATTGGTCATAACATTTCTTTTATTGACAAAGTAATTTAAAGTATTAAAAATTCTATGGATTCTAAGAAAACCTATTTTTAAAAAATTCTTAATACAAATAGAAATACTTTATAAATAAACTAGATAAAATATTATTAGGTGAAAATTTTGAAGATAATACAAATATCCCAGCAAACAAATATTTTGAATAAATATTAACTAGGGAGCTTGGTTCATCAGATTTCTACATTTCTTTCTATATTTGTTTGTCTTGATCTTTAAGACAAGCATTTCTTGAATGTATTTTAATTTATGTCGCTCATTTAAATATATAAACATGCTTACGAATAAAATGTAAGTACAAGAGATACTTTTGCCAGAGAGAGAATAAGTGTAGAATACGACTTAGGCATTTTTATCACTAATGTGACTGGTTTACTAATATGTCCATACTGAATTTGGGTTTTGAAATAAAATCCTTTTTGAATGAAAAGCCTTTTTTTTTTATTAGGCATCATAAGTACTCAAACTGTACAGGTCACGTTACCAAGTATAACATTCTATATTACTTGGTGACAAATTCATCTTTTCAAATTAAGAATAACTATAAAAGTAATATTTAACATGTCTTCTTCAATAAAATTAACACAATATATTTTACGAGTTTTGAAAGTTTAAAATTAATTTTTCTATATCAGTGTTTTTTTCTGATTATCACCTTTCTTCTTTTGGACTCTTCATATATAAATAAATATAATTAAAATTTTCTGTTTGTAGCTATGCTGGGCATGTTTATGATTATTGAACATTTAAGGTTTTTTTCTGTTCTCAGCTGTTGTCTTGAAGTTATTGAAGCTTCCCAGCATGGCAATGTCAATGATTTCATTAATATCTACTTAATTTAGAATATTTCAGTCATAAATTGTCTATTCAAATTTCACCAGGTCAATGCCAGTCAGGTGTATATTTAAATCGCTTCCTTGATGTTGAACTTGAATTCAACTCTGGACATCTAACGAAAATGGTAGAAATATTTGTCTTTAAGGTAAAATTCATATTTTCTACACTAGTATTTTTCCATGCAAGCAAATGTTTTTTTAAAAATCTGTTGGTAATAAGCAGACTTAGTAAACAGTATAAAGCTAAAGAAATTTTGTTTGATAATCTTTTACTCTTTAAAATTCCAATTAGTCTAGAAAAATAAACTCACTTTGCTATTCAATCCGTAATAGTTAATATATTCATATTCGGTCTTTAGTTTGTCTGCTATAAAGAAATATCTGGCCACTACTGGAAATAGCAGAAGCGAATTATAACGAAACCCTGGTAAACTTGTAGATTAACCATCAGACGTACTTGAAATTTCGTTAAGGAGTGTTGTGTTTTCGTCAGTAAATCTTATTCATGGATCATGTGATAAACTTATTCAAATAATCATTATTTAAATCCAACTTGTGAGTACGATTAAACTGTGTATATATTTTAATATTGGAAGAGTGAATAAATGAGCATTTAATTTTAATTATGAAAATATATAAATAAATAACTTCTTGCTCTGTGATTTCACTATGTTTATGTGTTAACACATTTAACAAGAAGACGCTCGATCAAAAATACAGCAAGAAGTTGATAAAATCAACTTAATTTGTCAACAAGTTAATTGAACCAATTCTACAAAAGAACCCAAAATGTCATGCGGAATATTCCCAACCTTCTAAAGCTAGACATGACATACCCCTGTTTTGACATACCACTTAAAGTCATTGTTAATAAATTTAAAAGTGTACATTTATTTATTTATTTTTTTTTAGCTTTAATTTTATCCTCTTACCATGAATATACTATATGTATTTGTCTGGTAAAATTTGTCTTCAGTACATAGCTGGTAGATCAAAGGCTCTCATGGTCTCTGCAAAAAACGATGTGGATCCAACACCAAACTTCGATTCCCATGTAAGCAGTGTGCCTCCAAATGTCAGTGACAGCCTGTATGTTAAATATGCTAGATCAAATGTAAGTTCTTTTACTTTTAAAGGATAACCCTCCCCCCCCCCCCCCAATTATAAACATACTTGTGATAAGACGGCTCCTTTTTTTTTTTTTTTTGCTTTTTGTTTTTTCACTGTGTGGACCTACCTTTGGGTTCTACAGATTCAGGGGATGTTCACCCTTAAGCAGTGGTGCTCAACCTTTTCAAAGTCATGGAACACTTTAGCTTTGAAATTTCTCTCTATGTAACACATGGGATCACACTTACAAGAAGTGGGGGTGGGCCTTATGTAAAATCAAATGCGCTATGAAAATGGGGAAGTTTTTTTTTTTTTTAAAAGAAAAATGGTTTTTTTTTTCATCACTTTTCTGAGCATTTACTTGACTGAAATTTGTATAGTTTGTATAGGACCCTTTCCTACACTCACATCTTTAAAGCCCGGCTGGACAACTTTGGGCTTGATTGATAAACAATCACTATTCAAGCAATCATCACTTATAGGCTGTGTGATTTCCTGTCTTTTTTTTGGTAGGATCTGCATCATTATCTGCTGTCAAAGCAATCTTTTTTTATGTGCTTACTTCTGATCAAAATCAACTATAAGTTTTGACTGAAAGTGTTTGAATAAAACCAAACAGCTTTGTTAATGGAGTGCAGATATTTTTTTGAATCAATATTGTAATTTAATTTTCCTTAAATAAGTTGGGAAAAAAACATCTTGCAGATGAGACCTCTTTGTTTTAAACACTTTACTTTATACATTTGTGCAAATAACATTGGAATATATTTACATCTAGTATTAGAATGATCTGTTTAAATAGTGTCTACTCTCCGTAAAACGTATTATTGTTATTCTTCTTTTCAGATTTATTTGTATGAATACACAGACGACTGTGAGCCAGCCAAATTTCCCAGTCATTGCATTCCTTATGCTATTATTAAAGTTGCTTTGAGGAGACCTAAAGCTGTACCATTTTCTTCATATATGAGTGAAGAAAAAATTATAAAAAGTCATAAAATGTCAGAACCATCTCCAGCACCTGTTGATCGAACACCCTCTTTATCATCAAAAAATTCTGCTGCAAGTAAATTATCAACTTCCTCTAATGAAATAGTAAAAAACTTTTTACCTAAGAACAAGAAAATTGAAAGCTCAAGTTCTGATAAACAAGAGAGCATTGTTGATAAACCGGTTATTAAATCAGTACCTTCTGTACATAAAAGACTTGACCCTAGAGCCAAAAGCCATTTGTCCATTCCACAAAATATCTCTGAAGAAAAGAGTAACAACTGCAATGTGTCTGGTTCATCATTGACTGCTAATAACCCTGCATCACAATTACATCTTAAAAGTAGACCATTGGCTAGTTGCTTGAAATCTGATACCAAACCTAAAGAAAAAACTAAAATAAGTCTATCTGATTATAAAAAAAAGAAAATGAATCAACCAGAGTCAACGGCAGAAACTCTGAAGAATGCTAACCCTTGTTGTACTGCTAAGATAAATCCAGATGGCCAGAAGCATGATGAAATCTGTTCTCAGCAGTTGTTTGGAGCAAAGAATCCTACTGATCCTGTACCACCTACTACTTCTAATCAACAATCACTTGTTAGTAATTCAAACAAATCACTGGGTCCCATGGCACTAAATAATTTCCCCTCAACTGTGGAGCAAGGAAAAGAAACCAACTCCTCCACAGCCTCTGGTGCTTTCACTGACTCAAGTTCATCCTCTTCTATGGAACTTCAGGACTTGCAGCCTCTTGACTGCTTAGAAAAACCCAAATTAAGCCTGTCTGTATCTACAAAAAAACACAATATCACTTCACCTCAGTCAAAAAGCATATGTTTCGATGGCCATTCTATTCGATGTTCAAATCAGCCGGAAGTTTATCCATGTAATCTTATTTCTTCAGTTAATCCACCAAGTCATAGCTCAACACCTTCAGCCAAAAATGAAACTTATAACAGACAGCACACTGCATCTAGTTCAAATGAATATGTAGAATGTTTACCGAACGCTACCCAGAAATGTTTGGATAATGATAAAAAAGACCCTAGAAACTTGAAGAATACTCAAGTACCAGAAGCTGCTAATAAAATAACTCCCCCAGCTTCCACCTCTTGTCATCAGCCAGCCATCCCCACCATTAGTCAAATGGGACTTTTAGATTACATGCAAGCCTTGTGTGAAAGCAGATTTCAACCTGTAGTTACATTGATTGATTACAAACATGTGAGTATTTAAATCTAATGATACCAAGACTTAAATATGATACATGCACACTTTAACTGCAACAGTTTTCAGTTCATTTTTTTTTTTTTAGTTTAATCATTTGTATCTTCTTTTTTTTAAGCTTGAATGTGTTAAGAGTTTTCATAACATGATTTGTCTAACTTTTTTTTTTCCAATTAGGGAATTAAAAATAATTACCAGGAAAAAAACTGCAGTGTCTGCCGAAAATATATAACAGATGAAGTGATATGCAAGGAAAGTCTAAGAGACAAGTCCTTAAGGAGAGTCAGGCATAATAAAGAATTACATTTGTTCAGCTCAGTTGAATATGATGATATAAACCATGAGATTGATAATGACAATATTTTTCAAAAGTTTCAACTGAAAGAAACCAGTAACACAATGAGCTTAACTAGAAAAGCGATTTCCAGTAAAAATCAATATAGAACTAAAGATCTTAGAAATAGAAAGAAACTATCAAAAAGTCGTAAATATTACATAGAAAAACATGTAAAATCTAAAGAAGAGTTCTGCAAGGAAAACAGTGATAAAAGTATCAGTCGAATAAATAGAATAAGAGAAGTACTGAACTGTTTAACAGAATTGAAAGGAAGACCAGACAGTATTGTGACAATGTCTTTAGAAGTGGGGGAAAAGAACTTAGAACCCTCCTGCACGTATCATCAGAATTCCCCTTCAACCCCTAACTATATATCTTCAATATCATCTTCTGCTGGCACCATTCCTCAATCGACATCTTTGCCATCATCACCACCACATCTTTGTTCATCACCGGCCTCTGGTCTGTTAACACCATTTTCTAGTCCTGTTCCCCCATCTTCCATTCATCCTGTCCCTTCTGTCTCTCAGTCTTTTAAGGATAGTAAATTGTCTTCATCTTCATCAGCTACATCTGCTCATCCCACCCTGCAGTCATCTTCCGTTCATGTCCCACCATCGCCTCCATTTTATATTAATTCACAGTCATCTACCAATCCTGTTTCAAAGCTTGCTCTTCACTTTCAATCATCTCCTGATCAAGTTCCAGCTCCACCTCCTCGCTCGCCACCATCTTCCCACAATATTATTTTGCCCTCGCTTCCTCAGCAGGCCTCACCGCTGCCTATCTCTGTTCCACAGTCTTCCCATCAGGTTAACTCTATTGCTCCTCTCCCTGCTGTACCTTCCCTCTCACGAATATCGTTTACACCATCTGACATTGTTTCCTCTGCTTCTCATCAGACCCCGCTTTCATCTATAAATTGTTTAACCTCCTCATCATCTGTATCACTTGTATCCTATCCTAGCCCACTATCTACTCAAGCAGACACAGCTCATCATTCTTCTTACTCACAATCTCGCCATTCCTACAAACCGTCAATATCATCCGCACATATTTCTAAAACATTCTCTAATCAGATGGACCCACATCCATCACCATCTCATCACTGTTTGCTGAAATCTGATGGTCCATCATCTGTTCATCCTTCCATAACATCTTCTAATGATCTCAACCTTCAATTGTCAACTGTATCTTCATGTTCTCTTCTAGCATCATCTCTTAGCTTGCCATTTCATGGGTCTTTGTCCCTTTCAACTAAAAACTCTGACCTGCCACCATCTTCCCACCCTAACCAACCATCATCATCTTCCCATCCTAACCAACTATCATCATCTTCCCATCCTAACCAAACATCATCATCTTCCCATCCTAACCAACCATCATCATCTTCCCATCCTAACCAACCATCATCATCTTCCCACCCTAACCAACCATCATCATCTTCCCACCCTAACCAACCATCATCATCTTCCCACCCTAACCAACCATCATCATCTTCCCATCCTAACCAACCATCATCATCTTCCCACCCTAACCAACCATCATCATCTTCCCACCCTAACCAACCATCATCATCTTCCCACCCTAACCAACCATCATCATCTTTCCATCCTAGCCAACCATCATCATCCCATCCTAGCCAACCATCATCATCTTCCCATCCTAACCAACCATTATCATCTTCCCGTCATAACCAACCATTATCATCTTCCCGTCATAACCAACCATCATCGCCTTCCCGTCCTAACCAACCATCATCGCCTTCCCGTCCTAACCAACTATCATCATCTTCCCATCCTAATCAACCATCATCATCTTCCCACCCTAACCAACCATCATCATCTTCCCATCCTAACCAACCATTATCATCTTCCCATCCTAACCAACCATCATCATCTTTCTATCCTAGCCAACCATCATCATCTTCCCACCCTAACCAACCATCATCATCTTTCCATCCTAACCAACCATCATCATCTTTCCATCCTAGCCAACCATCATCATCTTCCCATCCTAACCAACCATTATCATCTTCCCGTCCTAACCAACCATCATCGCCTTCCCATCCTCACCAGCCATCATCATCTTCCCATTCTAACCAACCATCATCTTTCCATCCTAACCAACCATCATCATATTGGACTAACGAGCCTTCATCAACTTGTAACTCATCAAATTCTCATCCTACACTATTAACATCTTGTTATCGCAAACAAACACCATCTTTGCAGTCAGTTCCACTTCCATCTTCTACTCAACCTGTCCCAAAACCTAATCCTATAATAGTATCCCCATCATTTCAACATCAGGTATCTTCCCCATCACCTTATTCTGTCCCACCATCAACTCCTTGTCACAACTCACCATCCTATCATCATCCTATCCCACAATCCAATCATTACCAACTTACACTGCCACCTTCTTCTTATACTTTTCCAACAACACATCATGTCCCTTCATTATCTCAGCAGTCAACATCTACACAACTTGTCCCTTCATTATCTCAGCAATCAACATCTACACAACTTGTCCCTTCATTATCTCAGCAATCAACATCTACACAACTTGTCCCTTCATTATCTCAGCAATCAACATCTACACAACTTGTCCCTTTAATATCTCAGCAATCAACATCTACACAACTTGTCCCTTCATTATCTCAGCAATCAACATCTACACAACTTGTCCCTTCATTATCTCTTCTAAAGTCATCTCCACAACCTGTCCCATCAGTATTTCTGCAACCAACATCTACATATCTTGTCCCTTCATTATCTCAGCAATCAACATCTACACAACTTGTCCCTTCATTATCTCAGCAATCAACATCTACACAACTTGTCCCTTCATTATCTCTTCTAAAGTCATCTCCACAACCTGTCCCATCAGTATTTCTGCAACCAACATCTACATATCTTGTCCCTTCATTATCTCAGCAATCAACATCTACACAACTTGTCCCTTCATTATCTCAGCAATCAACATCTACACAACTTGTCCCTTCATTATCTCAGCAATCAACATCTACACAACTTTTCCCTTCATTATCTCAGCAGCCAACATGTACACATCTTGTCCAACTATTATCTGCACACCCATTTCTATCTTTGCAATCATCATTAAAAAACCTATTTCCATCTTTATCTTTGCAACCATTATCTAATCATCATGACCCACCTTTGTATTTGCAGTCCAACTCAACATCATCTCATGGTCCAATGCCACAATGCCCACCCACTTATCCATTCTCCAAATCTCAGACAGGTTTACCTGTTCCTTTTGTCTATCCATCACCCTACAAAGGTTCATATGTTAACCCAGAAATGCCTGTCTGTTTATCATCTCAGTTGCCATCTACCACGGTTCCGACATCAAATTTACTGCCACCACCAAACTCATCTTATTCTGCTAGTTTGCACCCATCCACTTTGTCAAAGCCATTGTCATTTACTGTCAATTCATCGGATTCCAGATTGACTGGTAATGCTGAGAATAATTGTAGCACTGAGAAGTCTGTGGTCTTTGAAAAGAACTGTTTAGAAGAAAGAATACTGAAAAGTACAGATAGTAATCCTTTTAAACAAGGTATGGGAACCCCTATTTATGTTACATCATCTGATGAGGAACAGGTTGAATGCAGGAAACAGGTTCATTCAATCATCAAAAACAAACCCAAGACAATAGCAGAGTTACATAAACTAGTGGAATCTGTAAGAAAATATTCAAAGTCTGATCTAAATCTTAATATGGTCATCACTAATCTCCAGCATAGAAGGAAGTCAAGAAAAAAATTGAAAGATAATCCTCCTACAAAAGAAATAGATCACTCTAAATATCGGTGTCCATCACCTCCAGTGTCTCCTGCAGCCAACTCTCAGAGCAGTCACTCTACAGTAGCCACTTTAAATAATAAAATTGCTGAGCTGTCAGAGGCTCCTTTAGAAGCCCTGCACTTAGCAAAGGAAACGATTTTGAAGGAAATAGATTTATTAGATTCAGGGGATATAGAATTGGAAGCTGGTAAAAGAAAATTAGTGGATATTGAAATAGTAAGTGAGACCTATACTGTTTCATCGTCCTCTGAAAGTAAATTAGACAGTCAACAAGTCTTCAAAAAAAGAAAACTTTCTAGTTCTATATCTCTGAACAACAAAACTTTGCAGAGATCTGTTAAGGGGAAAGACAATAGTTTTATATCTCAAAGACTAAAGTTTATTGAAATAGATACAGAAAAAAATGAAAAAAGACTTTCTTTGAGTATCAATACTTGTGACCTTGACAGCAAAACTGCTCTAGCTGATGTTAAAGAGATGCCACATCTGAATAAAAACACCTCAAGACATGTTATTGAACAGACACAGCATCTGGAAACCCAAATAAATGACCTGGAGTTCTCAGTGAGCACTGCAGAGCATGGGAAACAACATAGTTGTCAAAGCTTAAAAGATAAAGAAAAGTCCAGCAATGCTAAAGCAACACATGTAAAAGAATCGGAATCTTTGCCTAAAAAATATGCTTCACATCAGATACAAAAAGCTAATTGTAAACCTATGAAAGGTGCTGTCTTCAAAGTTAACTGCAAGAAAACCCACAGAAATACAGCTATCACAAATCACATGAGCTGCAATATGTCAGACAGAAGACAGCGAGAAAGCTGCAAGACAGATGATAGTACCTCATATTCTGAAAGTAGAGTTAATAAGTATGTACCCTCTAAACCCCATTCAACAAGCAGTAACTGCAACATGCAAAGTAAAAGGCATGAAGAAAAAGGCAAGCTGAGCGATAGTACTTCCAGCAAATCTTCTGATAGTAGGGGAAATAAATATAAACATTCAAAACCACAATCAAGGAGCAAAAACTATAAAATACGAGGTGGAAGACGAAAAGATTTTAGTGACAGTACCTCTTATTCTGATAGATCTGATTATAGGCGACATAAATATAACCGGTCAAAACCCAGTTCAATGAGCAAGAACGGTAAAAGATATTATGAAAACAGCAAATCAAGTGATAGTGACTCTTATTCTATTGGTATATCTTCTGATAGTTCATTTTCTCGATCGAGAAGCAGGTCTCCATATGGTTACAGGTCTGAAAGAAAATATGATGGCAGACATAGCGGCAGGAGGGAAAAAAGCATTTCTCCAATTTTCAAAAGTGATAAAATCAGAAATGATAAAACTTCAGGTGTTAAACCAAAAACATCATTTGATGATTTATGGAATATCTACAGCCAGAAATCAAAACCACAGGTTCCAGAGTCATTAACACATTCAACTCATGACCCTAAATATGATCTGGATTTTTACATAGTTAGAAAAGGTTTGAAAATAGTAAACTCTAGCCAAAAACATGGCATGTCAGTCAAAATGTTTATTTTTTTACAAATCGGATACTTGTTCGGTGAGCAGTCTTCTTTTACGCTGCCACACCCCGTGGAAACCATCTTAGGATCAGATGTTGAGCAACGGATCCAGATAGCTGAAGAAACATTACAAACCTGTGCTACTCAATTAAAACTCCCTTTCGTGAACAGAAATTTTGTTTTTGACATTCCCCACTATGTCAGTGATATCCATTATGTTGAGAAATTTTCTGTCCGTCAGTTTCAAATTGAACTTAAGGTAATTGCCCAGTGTCACAGTATTTCGTTACTTAAAGAACAGGGTGGTTCCCTTAGTGACACCCTTGAGACAATATTTCACAGACATGAGCAGAAAAATAATGAAATCTTGAACCTAAGTAAGGAAAAAAAAGTGCTTGAGGATAAAGTTAACGAGCTCAGTTCGTTAAATGTAGAAATACTTTTAGAACAGTTACTGAAACTTCAGACCCAACTTTGTACAGCTCATTCCGAACTTGAGGATGCACAAAAAATTCTAAATAACACATTAAGATTAATTGGTCTAGGCAATTTTCCGGACCTTTCAAAAGTTTCATTGGAAGATTTTAAGTTTCAATCTCCTGAATTTGAACTTTTAAAATCTCATACAGAAAACATTAAAACTTCCTTTGAAATAGTCACGAAAAACTTCATTCAGGCATTTCATTCTTCGAATTTTGGTCATGCACATTATCTTATACCTGAACAACTCTTGTTAAAAGAAGAGAAAGGCAGACTTTACTCCAAGGGAGGCTGTTTTATGATTCTTTCATCCCCTATTACTTTTGAGGATTATATAGTCTTATTTCATCTAAGATGTCAGTTGGAGGACCTCGAGAAGTGTCTTGATTTAAGCAGTGCTGAAAAATTGGCCAGCCTAACTGAACAGGTTTGTTTGCATACTTTTGATTAGTTGACCTTGACTTTTAATACTTTTTCCCAACCGACTTGACTTGTTATTTAAATTTTAAAGCTTGTTAAATGAAATCCGAGTGACACTGTGTACTTCGGTAAATAATATATTAATTGATACCTGCATTTTAATTTGGTAAGATGCATTGAATTTCAGACCAGCTTTTTTTTTTAAAAAAAGAATTTATATTTAAATCACATTTTTTTTGACAGAGAGACAAATTATTAAACACCTTTGTTAGAAAGAACAGTATTAAGAAGAAAAACCAGATTAAAGTGTTATGCAGTAAGTTTTTAATAGTCAAGAATTATATAAAGAAGATTATCGGAGAAGATGGACTTGACAAGCTGCCATTATTTTTGTCTCTCATTGCTACTGTTGAACAACATTTAAAAATAATCACCCAAGAATTAGTAAGTATATCATTTTTTTTTTCAATGATTATTTCAGTCATTGATATTTACTTATTTATAATCCTCTGTTAAATATGGTAATACATTTTTTTTCTGCCTCATTTTCTAAAATTGATACATTATTCAAATCTTTGGCATTTCTAAGTTTAGCCCTTTCCGCCTGATTGATTAAAAAACTGTGATGTATCTTCCATCAAATGAAGTTGAAACTTTAAACAATACATAAATAATCTCAAGGCATTAGGTTATCAAAAATATTCAAAGGTATTCAACCCATATGATTCAACCTGACAAAACACATTTCAAAGCAGAATAGTTACATTTAGAATACAAAGGAAAACAGCAGGCTTTGCATTTCAGCATGCACAGTTTGATATGAAAGATTAATTTTCTTTGCTAATATGTCCACTACACTTGCTGCAATAAAAAATTTTTTTTAGTTTCACATTATACATCTTTTCAGCTTTCTGGCTGAAGTAGGAGAGACATCTGTTGTTCTTTCACTCTCTGCAAGAGTTGATTATACTATCTCCGTGAAAGAGTGAGTTGATTTTGAATACTTGGAGTACCACTTTTGCTGCCATTGATTCCAAGTCAACCATATTGAAAAACATACATAACCTATTAGTTTCACAGTTAACATCTTTGTCATTAGGTCTATATTTTCTCATTGTGGTATAAATTAATTTTCAGTTTCTTGCATTTTGTTTCACTTTCTTTATCAAGACGATTGGGCATTCATAACAATTGGTAAAGAAATTTAGTAATTGAGAAGGGTTATTTCTTCACTGAACAAAAACATTGATTCATTGATGGGCAAAGCCTTCTTCTTGAAATCTTTAGGTACTAACAACTTATTTTTTTTTTACTAATCCAACTACCTAGTCATTAACTCTGCATGTTGTAGGCTAGGGAAATAATTGTCTGTTGTGACTTGCAGTCACTTCCATGGACGTCCCTTCTCAAAGTAAAAAGTCTCTGTTATTAACTTTGCTGGCTAGGTACCTGCATTTTATTCACCAAGATGCGGGCAGCATGTCATAGGTTAAGTTGAAAATTGATTCTTGGGCACGATGGATTAATATTTTGTTTCATACTTTCTTGGATTATACTAAATAAATCTATAGCAATCTCAGAAGCCAATCAGATGCTTATATTCCAGTTAATTCTCTCTACCATAATATGTAGATAACACAACCAGTCACTCAGCCTAAACACAACTATACTCCAAAACTCTAAATACCTTGTTTCAAAACCTAATCTAACCAATGATAAATATTTTTTGTTCTCTTTCCTTAATGTCCCTTATTTGAATATGCCAATCAGTTGGCTGTCTAACCCTAAACATGACCCCGAACTCCAATCTGTCCCCTAGTTTTGCTGTCCTGACTTAATGTATGTTTCTTACCAAGGCAGATGACTAAAATAAAACACTCAAAGTATCATCATAAAAAATTTGTTCTATCTATAACAAGTGTACAGGTGTATTGCAGCCAGTTGCCAGAGATGCAATATGTCACAGCGGAAAGGGTTAAAAAAAAATGTGTAACATTTAGGATTATAAATTGTTTATTTTATAGAATTGTATTTTTCAAAATTTAATCATTGAAAAGAGTGTTGCGGTTTAAATGGCTAAATATTTGTCATCATTAGTTGTCTGATGTAAACTGTCAGCTTGTACATATTTTTAAAAACTACTTTCATAAAAGAAAATTATTTATTTGATCAACGTAACTTACAATTTTTTACTCAATGGTTATTTTACTTTTAACCCCTTGTATCAAACAGATTTTTATTTATAAGTTTTTAAATGAAACAATTTTTTGTTAACTACATGTAATAACTTATTTGTCATACATTTTTTTTTCAAAACAGAAACACAAGAAAGATTAAGATTTATCATCAGCGCATTTCTTGAACTGGACATGGTAGATAACAATCTATTCTAATTAGGACTGACTGGATCAGTACAGTGCACATCATTTTGTCTGATTTGTATAGTATTCATGTCAGAAATTGCATTTTAAAGTTAACAATTGTCTATTGACTCTTTCACTCAAACTATTACTCTTTAAATATACATCTATGCTTTTTTGTCCATTTGTTTAGTAGTATACTACAAAAAAATATATTTAATTATTGCTTAAATTTTATCTACTTTGTTATTAAGTATGATATATGTAAGTAATTGTACATTTAAAAAAACCACAATGAAAAAAAAATATTTTTTTAAAATTTGTTGCTGTAAACCAGTATTGCTTTTTTTTAAAAAGTATCTAGTGAACTTTACTATAAAGGTATTTTAATTAATTCCATATTCTTTTTATATTGTAATATTCAGTTTTATGGATAGTGTATATTAATGTAAAAAGATATTATTAATTAGTTATATTGTAAACTAATTTATGTAAATATTTTGTTAAAGTGCTTCATAAGTGCTTCATAAGTATGTACACATTTTAATTTGGTCTGCTGTAAAAAAAAAATACTTTCATAAAATAATAAATGATTCATTATCCTTTAAATGTTGTGTTTTTTCTTCATGCTTTTAAAGAATTAAGTGTAATGTTAAATTTATTTTTTAAAAAGGTATTTATTATTTTGGTAATATATGTACTTAACATTGTATGTGAAATAAGTTCAAGGAACAAAATATGAATAGACATGATTTATTATAATGCAAAATAAAATTATGGCTGAACAAAAAGAGATTCATTTAATCTAATTAATTACTGTTTGCAATAATTAATAACTTGTTTCAGCAATGGAGAACAATTTTAGAATTTAATAAATCACCGGCTTAAATAAATACTAAAAAGAGTTCACCAGTCTATATAAAAATACAATTACTGGTATGTACACATCTAAAAATATTCTATATTCTAATTTATTCTGAATAAAAGAGACAACAGCATTTCTCTGGATTTTATTTCTGAATACATGTTTAGTTCTCAGTGTTTATGTAAAAACATTTTTCTCCTGAATTATTTGACTCCACATAGGATGGGCAGAATAATTTCTGAAGTGGATTTTATTTTTGTCAGTGCTCAAATAAAGTAATTTTTTTTTTTTACAAAAATAAAAACAAAGTTGTAAGATTTTTATTCTTATTTTCTTCAATGTCATGACTGTCATGATTAATTATGATGAAAAAATAATTAAAACATTTTAGTGATAAATCTGATTAAATAAATAAAGTTTCATTTTTATTGAGTTCAAAGAAAATGTGCCAAATAAGACTAAAAGTAGTCCTAAAAAAAATTAAAATGTGGAAAATGAAATGTTCTAGTTAAATTTATACATGTATTACAAAGGGGGAAAAACTTAAAAGATTAATACAAGCTGTTGTAACAAATGAACAATAACAAATACATGTACTGACATTTCAAAATCTAGATTGAGAATAGTGTTGTTACATTACATTAAGTATTAATATAAATTTTGACATGATCCTATTCACATTTGGTTAACTTGTTTCCTTTAAATATACATGATCATAAAATTCAGAAATAAATCAAGAGATTCAGAAAATTACATAATTAATAAAAAATGTCACACCTCAAACAAGCAGAAGATTTTACACCAGACATGTTTTCATGTTTCCAACTAAATTAGAAAATAAAAAAAATACATTGTAATAATTTATGTTAATTATATCAATATACACATAGCTTTACATATTATATACATATATAGATAATTTTGAATGGAAAATATCACACTGTTTAAAGTTTATTATATAACCTGAGCAAAAAAAAAAACTGACAAAACACCCATGATTGAGAAATTGCAATTGACATCAACAATATTTTGTAATATATTTCAACAATCTTCCATCAATGATTGCTAACAACGGCTGCCATTTATTATTGTCTGTGCAAGACTGAATTATAAAAACATTTCTTTAAAAAAAAATGTAAAAAGCAATTTATGACCAAGTTTTTAGAATTATATTTTTTAATCCCAATTAGGGGAACTAATAATTCTGGTGCACAAGACTAGTTAAATAAAGCTATATAATTTTTTTTTATTTCAAACTTGGGAAGATAAGATTTAAACAAATCAATGCTTTGTAGAGCAGTGGTTCTTAAAGTATAGGTTAAGAAAAAATTATAATTTAAAGATCAAGGATCTTTATATGCATGATTACAACTCAATCTCTATACAAGTTAAAAAAAAAACTATAAGTTTCAATATGTATAGTTAATTGAACTTTAATTCTCCTTTTATCATAGTTTTTTTTTTGCAGGTAGTTTGCAAAAACAAAACTTCTTTTTGGTGGGTTGTGAAAGCAAATACATGTATGTTGTCATAGAGGGTCATGAAGCGTAAACCTGTGAGAACCACTCTTGTAGAGCAATGGATTAATTTTAACAAAACATTGTCAACTAGGAGCTATCACAGAGAAGAATGTAAAGACATTTTTTTTTTGTTAAGTTCAACAGAATATTCTAGAAAACACAACAAAAAGTTCATTACACCCACACAACAACTATATAATTCCCTACAATATTCTTTATAACATTTGTTACATATATAACACTTAATCAAGGACTAATAATAGCAGTTATAAAAAAAAAACAATGATACACTTACTACAGTGAAATGTCGCTATAACGAAAATGAAGGGAACTCATTCGTAATACTGAAATTGGGGAGACGAGGGGGGGGGGTGTGTCTGAGTGCTCAACGTTGACAACTTGCATTACAGTAATTTTCTGGTTCATTTACGTATCAATGCAAAGATGTCATGTTATTCTTAATATTTTTCAAAGATATTTTGCTCAACGTGTTATATTTTCTCATATATTTTCTCACCGCGCTAATTTAGCTTTCGGTACTTAGGTCTAGTGGTAACTGGACTAAGGGGCGCAACTCATTTTTTGTCAACTGTTATTCCACATGACTTACTTCCCTTCATTCACAAGACCCTTCGAAACCGGTGAATGTACCTAAAATGGCTTTCACACTTATTTTCTCATTTACTAGGTCATGAAATAAATTTAAAACTATTTTGTTTAAAAACTTGATCCACAGAGCCTTAAATAGCTTTTGTGGCGCCCTACACTCAATCTAAAAAGTGCACATTTATTAAGTATTGCTTTCTGCTGCGGCACAACCCGCAGTACCCTTACTGATTGAATAGCGGTACAGGTAGTTAACATCTTGGCAGAAAGTAGTTTTCAGTCTATCAAGTCCCTACCCCAATCTCTAAGAATGCCGTTTTCCAAACAGTATTTACAAAATGTGACTCTAACATCAAACAAGTCCCTACCCTGAGCAATATAAAATAGTTGTTTACTAAAATTATCAAGTTACTTTTGAAATCACTGGTCAACTGCAGCCCAATACTGTGTAAGTTCAAAAGAACATTGCTTGGTTGGCTAGCTGGGAAATGCTACCCTTTATTGCTTGCATATAACTGCCCCCCCCACACACACACACACCAAAATCCGTCCTTAATGTCTTTCTCATACATCCCAAAATGCTCCCCTTTTAAGTGTCTTGACGTTAGTTAATTAGCACAAGCACAAACGGAACACTGGTTTATTGTTTTTGTAAATTCCGCGTAGGTGTACCATTCTCCCCCTTCTCATCCTCTGCTTGTTCGTTGTTAAGTAATAGTGCCCACCCCATGCCCATCCGCTGATGCCCGGACAACACTGTCTCCCATACCGCACATGGTGGAAAGAATTTTTACCCAGCGTGATCTGTCCTCATCAGTAGAGGTTAAAGGTCTAACTCCTCTCCCATCCCCACTTCCATTATCTAGTATATGTGAAAGTTGTTGAGCTCATGTTAACTGGAGATTTAGAAATTTGATGAAATAAAAAAAATTTTGATAAAGGGGTAAGTGAAATATCTGTAAAACAGCTATTTTTTTTTCACAGTACTGAAAGTAAGAAATTCATTGCAAGGGCTATTTTTTAACAGATTTTATATAAGCGAAGGGGCCAAAAACAATTTCGCTGTACTGAATATTTTGTTACACTGACCTTCTTAATAACAACATTTCACTGTATAAAATGGCATAAATGAACTTTAAAATTCAAATTAATATTTTGATATCTAATTAGCTCACAAAATCCTTTTTTTTCTCTAATAAACAAAGTAAATAGAACCATTGTAATACAAAAATGTGTTAAACCAAAAAAAAAAGTCTAAACCTAAATCACAAATTCATGTAAACACTAAACTTAGCAAAAGAGATGAAGTATACAAAATAGAGATAGAATTGCTAGATGAGAAGGCTACCTCTTTACTGATTTAGGTGAGCAGGTTGAGCCTGATTTGCTGTCTCTTAGGCTGTGATCATCTGAGAGGCAAATGACCTTTGAATTCACTTTGACAGGTTTAATGTTGTCTTCCCCACTGGAATCTGAGTTCTTTTCTTCTTGACAGCTGTCTGAGTCACTATCAGGCTTCAAAATGATACGCTTCCTAGAAGGAGACACAACTTCTAACGATGGTTCTAACCTTGGAGCATCATCTCTTACCCTGGAAAAGTAACCCAGTATAGATTCAAGGTTTACCAGGTACATTACTAAAAATTATAATCTACCATGCTAGTCATGAAAATTAAACACAAAATGGCTGTGTCAAAAGTAAAAGAATTACCTTCTCAAAATGATGACAGCTCTACGAGAAATAATGTCCTCTGGTCTAACACAATGTGTGATATGATCAGCTGCATAGCCACTATAAATATGAAAGAATCATTATTGAAAGTATTTTAGACTCTAACACAGTTTTACAATAAATGTTACCAGTATAAATAAAAATGTTTAGATAAATATAAACCTTGCAATAAATATTTCCAGTATAGATAAAAATGTTTAGATAAATATAAACCTTGCAATAAATGTTACCAGTATAAATAAAAATGTTTAGATAAATATAAACCTTGCAATAAATGTTACCAGTATAAATAAAAATGTTTAGATAAATATAAACCTATTTTTTTATTAGTAGACTAATAAAAAAAAAGACAACAGCATTCATTCTGTAGCTAAAAGATTTCTCAAACCCACTAAAGCCTGAATGTTCTTTAAGATGTACCAGACTAATTAAAAATGTACCAGACTGATTAAAAATGTACCAGACTAATTAAAAATGTACCAGACTAATTAAAAATGCACTGCTCTTTTTTTTTTAAATCACACCATTACATTTTACTGTACTTAAGAATTCTTTACTAAGTATTTATTTATCCATATCTGTACCTTAGTAGAGTAACGCAGCCTCGGGCCATTGGTAAGGTCAGCACGGGCTTGGACACACGGATGGGCTTGAAAGAGAACTTGCAGCCAAAGCTTAAAGCACTTTCACTGAAAAATGAAACTGAGACAATGGGTCTTTCAAAAATATGTGGAGGGTCAATGTGAGAGACTATGCACCCGCCAGGTTTATAATCATTGATGACAGCGCTGTTGACGAATCCTTCTGGGATTATATTGGCTGCGTACAGAGGCCTGATAACCAGTTTCTCTATCCAAGTAGGTATTTCATCAACATCTCCTTTGCTGTACAAACGTTCATTTCCCGGTCCACGCTTAGCCAACTGTGATCCATAAGTGTAGCCTTCTCCAAAGAAATATTTGTTTCTTAAAGGGGCCCTGGAGAATGAAGAAAAATATGTAAACTTTTGTTTTAAATTTTACTTATTTCGATTTGATGGTTCTTTAAGAGTTAATATTGTACAGGTGTAGCAATTAGTGGGTGCATTTTATATTAACAATGATGGATTCAGAAAGTACAAAAAAAAAAAATCTCAAGACACATAAATGAAAAAAAAAACCAACATTATTTTACATAAAAACAAACAAAAACTAGTTTTAAAAAAAAGTCTTGTGCTTTTTTATGTATGTAACAGGCTGTTATGGATAAAAAGAAACTAAACTCTGCGAAATGAAATTTTCATTTCTAAATTTATTTCTTAAAAATGGTTGAAAATGTAAACTAAACCATAAAAATAATGTATTTTAAATAGGGCTGTACTGGAATCCGATTCCAGTTCCTGTTAAGCCAGATTCCAGCAGTTTTAATAAATCCTGTCCCGATTCCGGTTCAGATTAAAATTTGTCGGATTTAAGCCGGATTTATTTGTTGTTTAAAATTTTGGTGTAAGAAAATTTTTTTGGCGCAGCTTAATTATTAAATATTAGCACTATACAATTAAATTAAAACAATAAATTTCTTTCTTTCTTTTTAAAATACAATAATGTCAATCGCTTTTTGTTTTATATGTAAGTAAAAATATATTTAAAAGGAAGATTTGAATCATATTTAGTCTAGTAGTAATATGGCACCTTACCGAAAATCGTCGGAAATAATTCCAAAATAACAAGGTTGGTAAATTAATATAATAAAATTAATCAGTACCGTTTTTTGCCATCGAGAACTTAAAAACTAAATTTTTATTCTATTTTTCATTCTTATATCATTTTTATGTTAGGCGATAATTTACTACTTCTTTAACGTTTCAAGGTTGATGATGAACGGCTACTTTTTCTAATTAAAATAATTAATAATGGGAACTAGTTAGCTAGTACCCCTCTATATGTGTTTTTTTTATAGATAGATAGTTCAGTTAAATTTTGCTTTTTAATTTTAACAGATCTGTTTTTATGGCAGACAGGAGAAAAACTATCTTCATCTGGAAATTTTTTTAAATTTCTGACACAAATGATTCCATGGTAATTTGTCTAAATTGCAAAGCAAAGATTTCATGAGGAAAAAGTCAATGTGAATTTTCCACTTCACCAATGATGTATGAGGTCGGATCATCTAAAATTGTTCAAGCCAGACAAAAAAGCTGATGATCAATTTTAGAAATCTGCAGTTGTTGCTGCTTCAAGTTCCTTTACACATTCTCAATCTCAGGAAAATAATACTTCAGTGGTTCAGTTATCATTACAAGGCTCCATAGAAAAAGGGAAAGTTTGGGACATAAACTCATCGCAGGAATGATGATTGTGTTAGACATGAAACTATTTCAGCTGGTAGAGAAACCCGGTTTTCAGCATCTAATGACAAAAGCTGAGAAGCATCATGTGGTTCTATCTTGAAAGTATTTCACGCAAACTATCATCCCAAACATGTAAGATGATGTCTGTAGCAAGTTGCTTAAATTATTAGAACCTGTCAAATATATTTCATTTATGACTGATACCTGGACATAATCAAATCTTTCTTTGGTCTTACTGCTCATTGGATTAATGATCAGTTTGAAAACAACAGCTATGTACAGGAATGCAGCCCACTTGATGATTCCCACACTGGAAATAACTTGTCACAAGAATATAGCAACATGTTAGTTGGAAGATTAATAGAAACCAATGTCATGCAATCATCAGTGACAATGCTTCAGTTTTCTGTGAACTACCATGCTATGAATGCTTTGCACATTCACTGCAGCTAGTAATTGGAGAGGGTTTGCTCACTCAATGAATTGTAAGTGATAGCATTGCATCTTGAGGACAAATTGCTGGCCACTTCAAACATTCATCATCTGCCACAGCTCGTTTGCATGCTATTCAACACCAGCTGAATCTTCCACAGCATCAATTGATCCAAGATGTGAGAACATGGTGGAATAGCACCTATTATATGTTAACCAATTATCAGAACAGAGACAAGAAATAGCATTATTTGGATCTGAAGACAACAAAATTCAATCTTTGTCAGCTAATATGTGATCAGTTTTCGATAATTTAGTTCGACTTCTGACACCATTTGAAGATTTGAAATTGAACTCAAACAGTATCCAAATGAGTACCTAATTCCATGATCAAATGACCCACTGCAATGGTGGAAGCAAAATCAAATGCGCTTTTCTGGTCTGGCAGTCATGGCATACCTTAGTCCACCACCCAACAGTGTTGCATCTGAAAGACTGTTCAGCACAGCAGGTGGAGTTATGACAGATCACCGTTCAAATATTAAATCCGATTCTGATTCCAGATCCCGCAGGATTTAAAAATTACAATCTGGTACAGCTCTAATTTTAAATATGTTGGAATATGTGAAAGCAATCTATTTTACTAATAAAACCAATGTGAACAAAACCTATTCTACAGTACACATGCCGACTTTATCAATAAAACAGTTTAAATCAAAAGTTTCAACACCGTTCATTGTCAAATTAAAAAGATCGAAATGACACTTCTCAGAGGTTACCCATTCAAAAGGAGGTTCATTTTGTTTGTGGGGAAAATTATTGCGAATCTCTAGACTGAATTTTAAACATATCAATGAAACAAACATGGATCACCAAATCAAGACCCATGAGGTGTAATCATTAGGCCCGTTGACAGTTATTAATTTGATTGAAATATAGTGAACAAATAAAATATTCATGATTATGAATATTATGATGATTTATGTGGCCCAGCTTTCTTTCAGTTAACTGGCCCTCTGTGTAAAAGATTTTGGTGACCTATGATAAAATAATAATTTGTAAAACATTTATGATTTTAAAAAAATAAAATTGAATTTTTAATAGATAGTTAACATTTTAGTGTACTTCTAAAAATTTAAAACAAGTAAAACTAGGCCTATAAAAATATTTTTTACTCATATTTACTGAAAGACAGATGGTAATACACTTTAGAATTGTACATAACATTTTAAATTTACTTAGTTTAACTATTACTAATATGTCACTTTGTCAGTATTAACAAGGGGTTGAAAGGCCTGTTATCTATATAATATATATATAAACATAAGATTCACGTCATAAAAATATAATAATAATGAACTCCAGCTGCTAGTAAACGGAAAACAAAAGCGAAAAGTATTATATTTCTGAAGTAATTAGCCCCAATTAATTAATTAAAAAAAAACAAACTCGTACCTGTCCACAGTATGTTCTTTGTAAAGACCAAGGTCACTGATTTTGACAACTTTGTCTATTTTCTGTTCTATTCCTGAGCAATCTTCAGCTGAGAATAATCTATGCTGTAGAATGCCCGACTTTACTTTCTGCAGTTCTTCTTCGCGCTCTTCAGTATTGTAATCATCATATTTTGATCGTGGCGTGCCTCTATTAAAATATCCTCTATGCTTACTGGTTGCTTTTTTAGAAGTTTCCTTTGAACGTTGATGTGATTTAAATAGCTTCTCTCTCAAATCCGTAATTGACTCAGTCGTCATGTTTGTCTTTGAGCAACCTACCTAACTGATCTCTCATAAAGAAGAACTGCACGTATGTTGGAAAGGGGGTGGGAGGAAGAAGAAAAGCCTTTCAAAAGGGGTAGGGGGGAAGGGGAAGGGGGGGGCTAGTCCATGTGCCTATTCGTAGTTTGCTACAAAAAAATTCGGCGGGTTATTTGCAAAGAGCTCTAAATATACCGCTCAGTGGTTATTAGTAGTTTACTAAATGAAACCTGAGCTGTTATTTGTAGTTTTGGTGCGAGGTTCTATTTGTAGTTCATTCATTCACTGACCTATTTATAACTGCCAGCGTTTGTGCGGCTGTTTATGTCAGGGCCGGCATTAGGCCGATCTGACCGATTGCTCTAAATTGGGCCCCGCGCCTGGCAGGGCCCCGCAAGGTACATTTAGCATATCACTATCAGTCATGGCTCTTGTCACAGGCTATTAAAGATTAGATGAGGGACCACGAAAGCATCCGTTAAATTTGATCCAACAATTCGTAAGGCCGGGACTGGTTACTGTTAGCATTGTCTTGAAATATATGGGCCCAGTAAAGCAAATAATCTAAATTTTCAATGTATTATGTATGTTTTTTTAATGAACATTCATAAAATGTTTATTGAAAACCTTTTTTTTTTTTTGGAAGATGAAATTGATAAAATATAAAATGTAAGCCTACTTGACAATCATAATGCGAAATTCTGTTAAGATTTAGAAGAGAAATATGGGTACTTCAATAAAAATGTAATTGTAAGCAGTATATTTAGTAAAATAAAAACTAAACTGTTAAGCTTGAGATATATACAAACTTACCAATGATATAGTCATTTAATGGTAATCTTCAATATTTATCGATTTTTTTTAGTTCATTTATTTTGTCACTTGTGGGTAAAGAATTTTAAAAAAGAAAGAAAGGCCGCTCTTATAAGCAGGCCCGTAGCGTGCGGGGGGCCAGGGGGCCTGGCCCCTCCTGCGTTTTGACTGGCCCCCCTCTGCTTATTTGTTTTACTTAGTAAAATGTATTACCTGCCCCCCTCCCTGCTATTGCCTGGCCCCTGCTGTAGAATGTCTGGCCCCTGCTTATAAGTAGGAAAACTATGTGAGTTCCCCACTGCCTAAAGGCCTTCATTTCATAGCGGATGATGATCAAATCTAATTGAATATGGTTCTAGCCCTATTGCCCCCCTAAAAGCTCTGGGTGTATTGTTTTCAATAATTAGAGAACAGGTCTGGGTGTACTGTTGTCAATAAATAGAGAACAGGTCTGGGTGTACTGTTGTCAATAAATAGAGAACAGGTCTGGGTGTACTGTTGTCACTAAATAGAGAACAGGTCTGGGTGTACTGTTGTCAATAATTAGAGAACAGGTCTGGGTGTATTGTTATCAATAAATAGAGAACAGGTCTGGGTGTACTGTTGTCAATAAATAGAGAGCAGGCCTGGGTGTATTGTTATCAATAATTAGAGAACAGGCTTGGGTGTATTGTTGTCAATAATTAGAGAACAGGTCTGGGTGTATTGTTTTCAATAATTAGAGAACAGATCTGGGTGTATTGTTGTCAATAATTAGAGAACAGGCTTGGGTGTATTGTTGTCAATAAATAGAGAACAGGTCTGGGTGTATTGTTTTCAATAATTAGAGAACAGATCTGGGTGTATTGTTTTCAATAATTAGAGAACAGGCCTGGGTGTATTGTTGTCAATAATAGAGAACATGCCTGGGTGTATTGTTGTCAATAATTAGAGAACAGGCCTGGGTGTTTTGTTGTCAATAATAGAGAACATGCCTGGGTGTATTGTTGTCAATAATTAGAGAACAGGCCTGGGTGTACTGTTGTCAATAATTAGAGAACAGGCCTGGGTGTATTGTTGTCAATAATAGAGAACATGCCTGGGTGTATTGTTGTCAATAATTAGAGAACAGGCCTGGGTGTACTGTTGTCAATAATTAGAGAACATGCCTGGGTGTATTGTTGTCAATAATTAGAGAACAGGCCTGGGTGTACTGTTGTCAATAATTAGAGAACATGCCTGGGTGTATTGTTGTCAATAATTAGAGAACAGGCCTGGGTGTACTGTTGTCAATAATTAGAGAACAGGCCTGGGTGTATTGTTTTCAATAATTAGAGAACAGGCCTGGGTGTATTGTTTTCAATAATTAGAGAACAGGCCTGGGTGTATTGTTTTCAATAATTAGAGAACAGCTCTGGTCGCAACAGTTATGTCAAATACTGTACCCGATGAAGTACCCCGAGGCTTAGCAGCGCCACCCACAGCCCTTCCCCTTTCAGTGGACCTACCCAAACCTAATTGGCAAATTAATTTCACAATTAGTGGGTTTACCTCTCACAATTCTATGTATTCTAATAATATTATAGTACTAATTTAAACCCCCTACCATCCCCAATATATTTCTAATAAAGATCCCAAACTAAAGGATGTCGCTGCCACTATAGCTAATTTTACCCCCCCCCCCGACCGAGAATTTACACCAAAGCGGACCCCTACACATAGATTCATATAAAAAAAATTAAATTTCCCTTAGCCCCCAAACGGGGCCGAATTAGGAGCCAGATGACATGTAGAATGCACATGTTTCTATAACCTCGGCATATGAATGGATTTTGTGTAGTTATAGCACAACCCCCTCCCCCACCCGCCTTTACTTCCCCATTTAAAGCTGGGTGGACTTGTGTGACGACTTTGAAACAAATTTCACCTGTAAAAATTTCCATGGGTCTCAACGATGATCGAACTTAGGACTCTCAGTTTGATATCCACTATCTACACCAATCGGCCATCCGTTCAAAAATTCGTATAAATTAAAAAAAAAAGTGTATAACCTTTGTACAGAGGCAAAGGCCCATAAAAAAGAATATATACATTAAAAGAATATAAAGTTGGGCTAAGCAAGGCCTCTCATATGAAGCGGCCCCCTGCTTAATTTGAACTATTTAATGTATGACAGAGTACCCAAAAAGTGTACACAAATACTCAAGGCGGTACCCCCCCAAATTAATTCTAAAAATCAAATTTTATTATAAAATATACTTCTTTATCATTGTGTTCCAATTTTTTCTTATATAAAACTCTCCGCACAGCCCCCCCCCAAGCCGCACAGCGCCCCTCCCCAAAACAAAATCCTGGGTACGGCCTTGCAAATACTATTTATAAGGGTAGGCCAACCTTTGATGTGACATGTTTTTTAATACAGAACATGTCACGATAAAAACAGAGCTTTAAAACGAACAGTCTTCTAAAATTTTTATTTTATTTTGCAATTCATTTTAATCTTATCACGTTGTAAATTGTATAAGTTATGGGGCGATTAAATTTGTCCTGATGTCAGATCAACTGGCCCCTGTCCCTTCCCAATTTCCAGCAATTGATCAGCAGGAAGGAAGCGTATATTAATGTAAGGGAAGTAGCCCATTTATTTGTGTCATTCGACGTAATTAAACACAGTTATATCCCTTGATTAGTATAATGGGGATTTTGTTTGCACTCTTCTATATTTAATATGATTACAAAATTTATTATTGTACCATGCATTGTCACGGAGCATGAACAGTATGTAAAATCTCAAGAAAAACCAATAAAAAAATAGGGTGCAGGACTAGGGAGAGGCATTGATATGAGTTTTCATATTTGCATGCATTTTTCAGATCTGGAGGACGGCGCCATAAACTAAAGCTTACACAGGGCGCCACATCAGTTAGCTATGACAGCCCTGGAATAAGCAAACTATTAAAAATCTTTTCAACATTCTACTTTTTTACATTCTAAACTGGAAAAAAAAATTAAATAGCTTAACAGCAAAAAAACAAACAAACAAAAAACAACAAAAACTTAATGAAATAAAACAAAAAAATATTCAATTAGTGTTTATTTATAGAACTGAAACAATCTGTTAAATTCTCTTTAATCCAGTAATCTAATATAGTGTCCATGCCTTTAAAAAGAAAGTATGCTTCAAATTTTTTGTTTTGTAACATGTAAGGAAACCATAATTTATCATCAGGCCACATTTTTTGGAATGGAATGTCACATTCTTTATACCAGTGAGGACTCATTTCTGAAATAATACAATCACAAAACATCTTAGTATTCTTAGCTAATTTAATGAAGTAATAATGATGAAAAGTGATTAGGAAATAATAATTTTTGCTATCAAAGATTTTTTCAGCTCATTTCCTATTCCAAAACATGTTTCCCCTTTGATTTCTGGTGCTAATAATTAATGGTTAATTTTATTTCTGATTTTGAATGTAAGTAAAATAAAAATCTATTTGACACTGTTAGGAACAATAAATCTGTGAAAAATTATGCTTTATAACTCTAAATTTCAAGCATAGCTGTATTTAGACAACCAGGTAATAAATTTTAAATTTTTATAAAAAAAGGTGAATTACCTTCAGTTTCATGTGGTTCACCAGTCACGTCAAAAGTCTGGAATACATGCACTTCTAAAATTACTGGGTCATTTTCAAATTCAAAGTTGATCAGCCCAACCTTTTCTAAGACATTGGTTTGAAGTCCACACTCTTCTTGTAGCTCTCTGAAAAGAGAAAAAAAAACAAATATAACAAAAAGCTTGAAAAAAAAGGTTCTGAAGAAAATTTGACACAAGTACAGAAGACAGTGTTGAACCTAGGAATCTGAGGGCTCGGGTCAGCTTGGCCTCTTTGGGGGGGGGCCCTGCATTTTGACACCATGACATGAGATAATGTAATTAATATTTAATGTAAACAAATTTTTGGGGCCCCCCTCAAGCTGGTGCCCGGAGGATGACTTTTGAATGTGGACCCCCCTCCCTAGGTAAGTCTCTGACAGAAGACAATGGGAAAAGTAAATACCCATGGACTTTTTCTCCATTGGTTTTAATGAAATTCCATTTCTCTTTCCCCCCCCCCCTCCCCCATAGAGACGTTTGTCAAATTTAGGTATGCTAATTGTCTTTTTTTCTTCTAATAATGAGTTAAAATAAATAATTCTTTTCCAGATTTTTTTTTTCTCAAGATAATTGCCATCAATTCACCAAAGCAATTTAAATAGATATGGTATATTTAACTTAAGTATTTTTAATCAGAATGATGTTTTTACATAGTAGCAGCATTTTCAGGTGACAAGTGCAACTGCCCCTTGCCTGGATTCTAAAGGTTGCTGCATTATTAAGAGGGTTTTGGGGACTATGCTCAATAGAGACTCTAATTTCAGGCCCCCACATTCGACTCTCTCCACGTTATCAAGTATTCAACAGTAATGTACTCTGTTATAACATATATTTATCACATATTATAATATTTTATTATTAATAACATTCTAAATAACTTGTATGTATTATAACCTTATAGCACCCTGTGCAATTGTTTCATTTTTTTCAACTTTTCCTCCAAAACCATTCCATAAGCCACATCCAAAACCTCTTTTTTTCATTCCAAGAAGTATTCTCCCTGGCTCTCGTACAAAAACTAGGGTTAAGATTTTTTTCAAAGTTTGAGACATTTTTTTTCATGAGAAGTTATGTCATTTTTTTTTATTAAAAACCTACTCTGCCTACAGTAGGGTAGACTACACTACACTCTAGTTCTACGAACTACACTGTCACTGACAACACTGACCGCGCCGTAGTACATAACACATAATATAAATGTAACTATTAGGAATAGTTAGTGAGTCCTGTAAAAAATTTTGGTCTTGGTGGTCTTCTTAAAGTCTTAGACAGACCAACTTGCAAGATATTTTTTCCTAACTCGCGCGACTGTGTTATTTAATGATATAAATATATGACATATATGTCAGTAGTGGCTAGACTTTACTTATGATGGCCAGTGCTTTTACTACGCAGACTTATCAGACAGTTTCCGTTTATCGGCGGAAGCCGTTCTCAAGAACCACTCAACAATTCAAGAAGATGCCGTTGGCAGGGTTTTTTCAGGTTTGGCAATTTTTTCAAATAGCAAAACTTATTTATGACAGTAAATAACATGCAAGGCTACACACAATATCTGATTTGACTGTGTACATTATTATTTGTAAAACGAACTGTTGAAAGCATATAAATTATTTAAGACTTGTCATTAAATAAAGGATGCACCAAAAACAATAACATTTGCCTTGGTTGCTTACATTTAAACATTCACTTAACAGTTGCATTTCTTTATTAGAAATACAATAAATATGTGAGATATTATCAACTGATGTTATACCAGACATTTTCAGTGAAGTATTTTAGTGGATATGCCATCGGTAGTTGGAAGTAAAGTGTTCCTTATTTCATCTGTCCTGTGATTGTGAATGTTTTTTTATTGTTCAAATCATGTCTTTCTTACACCATGAAAACCCTTGATTCAAAGTCTGCATTACTTACAAAAAAGTTTCTTTTTTATACACAATTTCTGCTCTGACTCTTGAAAGTGCACTTAATTAAAATACACATCACAATCATAATAAAGTTATCATATATAGGATCATATAAAAGGACAAGTTTGATATTAAATTTCTGCTTTTGTAGAACACTAATGAGTCTAACTCTAATGGCTAAGTTGCAGTATTGTTCCCATAGGTATGCTATTTTCCTATTAGCAGTAAAAAAAGGTTTTACTATTGTTTGTTATACTATACTAGGTACTTTGAGAGAATTTTTAGATTGGTTGTAACTTGTATCTTGTGAATACAAAAAATGTTATGGTTTTAAAGTGCCATTTTTGTTCATTAAAAAAATATAAATAAAAATTTGTCATTGGTAAAAATATGATATTCGGACTAAACATTTTTATAAGTTACAATTCAAAATTGTACATATGCACTGAAATGTGTTGAAGTGAAGTTTGTACAAAATGTTATCATTATATAGTTTCATTAAAGCTCCTGAGTTACAACACTTATGAAACTATTTCAGTACAATGCAATTAAATAACAAACTATTATTTATAAATATGGAATCCACTGGAAAATTTAGAATTATATTGACTATACTAAAATGAATGTAAAATATAAACAACAGATATCTCTCAACTGGTAACAGTCTAAAATAGAGATAAGTTTTTTTTTTTCATGTTAAACTGCAGCTGATTCACTCTTTTGTGAGGGAAAGCTTTGGCTGGGCAATTATTAAACATGAAATGTTAATAATGATAACTGGTCGCAGTTGGAATAAATTGTGCCTTTGGGTGATTCATGAAGGTAAATGAGACATGATGATTTCTCATTTCTACAGATGGGTAATGCTTCAGGATAATTCTGTTTATGAAATTATTTGTCTATAAATTAATGCTGCAATGTTCAGTATGTCTCTGACAGGCTATGACAACAGAATAATGTTTAAAAATGTTGAACGAGAACACTTATTTCACTTGGATGACAATCTTAAATTTAACTGAAAGTTATGAATTTTGTTATCTAAGTATTGTGATTATAGTAAAAATGCTACAGTGTCCATGTATGCAATACAAGTTATTGCTAATCATGGAAGCATTATCTTTTTTTTTAATGTTGTATACATGGATCTCAGTACTTCCTCTTTACAAATAATATATAATTATCTTTATAATATCTGTGTATAATTTATTAGATGAATGAACATAAAAAAATTTCCCAAGATCAGATTATGTGAAAATAAATTAAATAAGCAGTCATTGCTATAATCATTTGTGGTTTGTAAAACCGGTTTAAAAAAATGATAAACACAAATCATTACTTTAATATTAGGCTAACCCCCCCCCTCGCCAATTAATTCTAAAAATCAAATTTTATTATAAAATATACTTCTTTATCATTGTGTTCCAATTTTTTCTTATATAAAACTCTTTGCACAGCCCCCTCCCCCCCAACAAAATCCTGGTTACAGCCTTGTATGGCATCATTATACACTTAACACTACAATTACCAGTCCCTGTGCCCCATGATACATCTGTGAATATTATAGGTTTTGTTTTAAATTTAATGCCATTATTTCTTAAATAACACATCTTATACAAGTATGTATTGAACAGGTTTAATGATATAACACATCTTATACAAGTATGTATTGAACAGGTTTAATGATATAACACATCTTATACAAGTATGTATTGAACAGGTTTAATGATTTATGACAATTACAAAATAATTAAGTGACATTACTTGTTAGAGTTGTCTCATTAAAAAATTTCACTCAAAACATTTTCTTGATTCACTAATTTTATCATTAAAGCAATGTCATTGTCACATATTTATTATCTGCACACATATCTTTTAATTAATATCCAGTTATTTTTCAAAACTACACAATTTTTCATACGTTAAAAAAATAATCAACACTTCAAAAATTTACAGAAAATGTTCTTGACCTACATTTAAAATGTTCACTATAAATAGCAACAGCAATCAGTAAAAATGCATTCTCGCTTTGTTCTATGGAAAAAAGATTTGTTGAAGATCAACAATGGCGTCTTAATTAACTTTTCCGTATCATGTTGTTCATCACATTTTTTTCAGTTTCAATAATAACATTTGGTTCATACTTTTTTTGTTTAGGCTGCATCTCTAGAGCCAATGCAGGTGGATGTTGTTGAGGAAAATCAAAATGTTGAAGAGGAACAACATTATAATGTGGAAAATGCTTCCATTGTGAGTTCTGGAAAAGGTTAAATAGAAATAATTTAGATATTTGACATTTTTTTTGTTTTTTTTTGTCATGTAAAGACATTGGATCTGGTATCATTTTCAAAGTTAAAAATCAATGTCTAAAGTAAGAAAAATAATTTTTCCCACATCCATTCAGGATCTGGATCATTATGCTTCACAATATGTAGGTCTGGCCAGACTGAATCGTCTTCTTTTCATTGCCGAGCACTGTAACTCTCTTAAAATAGAAGCTTTGAGAATGGCTTTAAATTATACTATGAAGACCACTTTCAACACCAGCCTCTATCAAATAATTCATCACAAACTTGTTCAGGCTACTTCTGGGTAACTATTATTGACTGTATTGTTGTGATTTGTTTTGCTCTATTTAGTTTCATTTTATTTTTGCTCTGTGTTCAAATGTGTTAAAAACATTATATTTTTTTTTGTTTTTAAGTATAAGAACAGGGTCAAACAGTAGCTCAAACAACCTTCCTGATGTAGCACCTGTCAACTCTATAGATACACAGTGGGTTGAGGTGACATCCAAAAAGGCAGCGCTGAAGCTAGAGAAACTGGATACTGATTTGAAAAATTATAAGAGCAACAGTATTAAAGAGAGCATCAGGTCTGTGATGATAAATATGCCTTTGGTCTCACTAATAAAATAGCACATAGTTAAGTCTAAGGGTTTTAGAATTAGTTAACTTTATCATGCCATTTTGTGATTTGTTACCTACTAAGAAAACTGTTTTCATGACCCATTTGTAAAAAAAGAAAAAAATCCTAAAATTAACTGCAAATATTCTTTTTTAAGTAATAACGTGTTAACATTTTCTGTAACCGACTTAATATCATCTTTTACACCACCATGCTTTGTGACAACCACCGATGTTTATTATAAACTCTACGTATATTTTTTTTTATAAAATTGCAAGCTTATACATTGATACGTAAAAGAAATCACTGGAGAGCTAAGATTTTTCACTGTATTGCACATTATTTTCTGTCCACAGGAGAGGTCATGATGACCTGGGTGACCATTATTTGGACTGTGGAGATTTGAGTAATGCTTTGAAATGCTATTCACGTGCCAGAGATTATTGCACAAGCCCTAAACATGTGGTCAATATGTGCCTCAATGTTATCAAAGTATGTCTAATATTGGGCAGTACATCATCTATACTTTTTTTTTTATCTTTCTCATTAACAACTTTCTAAAAAATCTTCATACTATAGCACTTATGTTTTTTTTTTTTTTACATTGCTTCTTTTCATGATAAAATTACACGAGGCATGTCAAACTCAACAGTCTATTCCACCATGTGATATTTTAATCCTCCGCCATGGTGTAGAAGACTTTAAGAAAAAATAAAAATTATATATGCATTGTTAAATGTAAAATTAAAAAACCCAACAAAACTCCTGGAAATATCATTTATAAATCTCATATGTGTATGTTTTCTAAAAGTACTTGGGACGAGGAATTTCTTTTTCTCTCAATACACACAAACACAATCTATACTGACTCAATGAAAATATTTGGAATTTTTTTCAACTCAAAAATACTAATATTGTATTAATAATACATTTAAGTTATTAGAGCTGAAACAACTTGTTATTGTCTCTTGGTCTTCCAGTAACATTTTTACATGTAATCTAGGTTTACTCCTCTTGTTGTCTTTTTCTTACAAATCATTCATCAAAGCTACTAAATAATTTTATAGCAGATTACTGTAACTGCGTGTTTGGGTTGCATGTTCTTGTGGTGGCATTAGCAGCAGCAACAACTTATAATTTACTTTCTCAACTGATGGCATCATACAGTGGTAATGTTTCAGTGTCTATCATCTATGAGGGCAAACTTAGTTGTCCTCTCGCCACTTTACAAACACACATTAAGGCTGTCCTCTCCCCACTCCACAAATACACAAGGGTTGTCTTCTCCCCACTCCACAAACACACACAAGGGTTGTCTTCTCCCCACTCCACAAATACACACAAGGGTTGTCTTCTCCCCACTCCACAAACACACACAAGGGTTGTCCTCTCCCCACTCCACAAACACACACAAGGGTTGTCCTCTCCCCACTCCACAAACACACAAAGGTTGTCCTCTCCCCACTCCACAAATACACAAGGGTTGTCCTCTCCCCACTCCACAAATACACAAGGGTTGTCCTCTCCCCACTCCACAAATACACAAGGGTTGTCTTCTCCCCACTCCACAAACACACACAAGGGTTGTCCTCTCCCCACTCCACAAATACACAAGGGTTGTCCTCTCCCCACTCCACAAATACACAAGGGTTGTCCTCGCCCCACTCCACAAATACACAAGGGTTGTCCTCTCCCCACTCCACAAACACACACAAGGGTTGTCTTCTCCCCACTCCACAAACACACACAAGGGTTATCTTCTCCCCACTCCACAAACACACACAAGGGTTGTCCTCTCCTCACTCCACAAATACACAAGGGTTGTCCTCTACCCACTCCACAAACACACACAAGGGTTGTCTTCTCCCCACTCCACAAACACACACAAGGGTTGTCTTCTCCCCACTCCACAAACACACACAAGGGTTGTCTTCTCCCCACTCCACAAACACACACAAGGGTTGTCCTCTCCCCACTCCACAAACACACACAAGGGTTGTCTTCTCCCCACTCCACAAACACACACAAAGGTTGATAGTGTTAGATTTAGCCTGATTCTTGTAGCTAGCATTAAAAACTCAACATTACTTCATCCATTGCATCCATAATTTTGGCCAGCTTAATGATGCAAAGGACCTCATGTGGGCAGCAGGCTGCCAGTTTGACATGTCTGAATTAGATAATTTTAAGAAAAACTTTAAGAAAGTTCAGCTATTGATAAGAATACTTTCAAGTTTAACTTAGGTATTACATATCTGAATCTAACTTATTTTTTTGTATCTAGGTGAGTGTCTATCTACAAAATTGGTCACATGTTCAGAGTTATGTCAACAAAGCCGAAGCTACACCTGACACTTCAGAGGTTAGTGTGACTATTTCATATCTTTTTTTTTTTCCCTTTCCTTTATTGCTTTTTTTTTTTTAAACCTTAATTTAATTTTCCATTTATACATTTTGATACTGAACACGAATCTTCAGCATAATTGCTAATGTCATTGTGATGTATTTGACAGAGTAGTAAAGATGCAAATCAAACCATATCTAGCAGACTAAAATGTGCTGCAGGATTAGCTGACTTAGCAACTAGGAAGTACAAGTCAGCTGCAAAATATTTTCTTCAAGTCAATTTTGATTTTTGTGAATTTCCAGAGGTAAAAAGGCCCATCATCTCTGTTTAATTTTGTTTTATATTAATTTAGTTTTATTGACTAAATCTAAGTTTAAAAAGAGGTTTTGTGGATAACATTAACCTGTTCATTCTGGATGGATAGTTTAGAAAACATTCGCTAAGTGGCCTTAATAACTGGAGTGGATTTTTGACAACATTTAGCTCCATTGTTAGTTTTCTATAACTCTAAATGTATCACAAAGAAACCTATATTTTCTTGTAAAGTGGGTCATTTTTTAACAACACATTTTCTCCTGTCGACAAGCCTATTGAAATTGACACTTTTTCAAATGTTCAACATTCTAATTTAAGAATACACAAATTTGACACCATTGTGAAGGTCTGCATTATGTCTATTTAAATATCTTAGTGATGATGGGGGGTAGAAACCAGACATCTCATGTGCAGAATCTCTTCGTCTGGTCATAATTATAGCATAATTGGGTCACTGCGCATGCGCTCTACCATTGGAATATTGTGTGCAGATAACATCACCAAATCACCAATAATGAACAATCAGCCAAATCACACTTTTTGTAGCGAAAAATAAAAACACATTTCAAAAACGTTTGATAGGTTTATTCCAATAAGATAAGCATAGTTCAGTCCGACCACTTTGTCAGTAATCATTCCAAATGAAAAACATTATTTATATAGCTTTTAAACACACAGAAATATGTACACCTCTATTCTTACAAGAACAGTTATTACAAAAGATTAAAAAAAAATAGTATGTCTCAGTGCTTGCATGTTTGATGTTGTTAAAAATATACTAATAAATATTATAACCGGAAATACCTTTAATAAATACTGACGTGAAGAATACTTCTTTGAAACAGTTTATGGTCTGCATTTAAAAAAAAAAAGTATTAAACGAAAGATCAGAAACTATCTCTTTAAGATCTTATTTACACAGCTATTTAGTGTAAGCTTATTGATAATTAATTAGTCTCTTAATGAAAAGTCAGTATCAGGCTTAATTAATTCTGACTTTATTAACAAATCTGTTTTAGTTGTTGTTTATATTTTTTTTAATGTGAATATCGCAGTATATTCTGGCACTCTAATTGTTGTTGCAGCTTTTGTCCCCATCAAACGTAGCAACTTATGGTGCCCTTTGTGCCCTTGCAACATTTGACCGCAAAGAGCTCCAAGTAAATGTGATATCCAGCAGGTACGCCATTTGGAATTTTCTCCATTGTTAGTAGTTAAATTTTCTATTCACATTTAAAAAAAATGTTTTTTCATGCACAATTCTTTTTATTGGACAGTTCCTTTAAACAGTTTTTGGAATTAGAACCTCAGCTTCGAGATATTATGAGTAAATTTTATGAATCCAAGTATGCCTCATGTTTGACGTTGCTGGATGAAATAAAGGTAATCTTCACGAGAGACAACATTACTTAAAAAGCAGGTTTAATAGACCAGGCTAAATGCAACTGACAAAACTTGTTTTATTTTTTTTTTTTTATATTTGGAAATATTTCAGGATAATTTGCTGTTGGATATGTATGTGGCGCCTCATGTTAACACATTGTATACACAAATCAGAAACAGAGCTCTATGTCAGGTTAGTTGAGTCTCTTTATTGGACTTTTTTTTTAATGATTACTTATGTGATGTGAAAGTTAACTGATAAAAACTATCCATGGATATCTAAAAAGACTTTCATGAAATCTAGGCTAATCATATTTAAAAAAAAAGAAGGTTACGTTAAGATTTAAGAAAATTAAAGATAAGTCATGGTAAATTATGCAGTAATGATTTTCTAGAAATATTTTTTTTTTATAGTACTTCAGTCCTTATCTGTCTGCGGATATGAGGAAAATGGCTGAAGCATTTAACACAACTGTAGGGGCATTAGAAGATGAACTCATGCAGCTTATACTAGATGGTCAAATAAAGGCTCGCATTGATTCACATAATAAGGTAAGTTTTGGTTCTAGTTAACTTTAAAAAAAAAAAAAAGAATAGATCTATGCATTTCTTATAGTTAGTTATAAGGAAACAGCCTCAAATGATAGATACATTAATATATCTTTAACCTAGGTGACTTGCACCCACTGAGCTCTTTCATAATTGCAGTACACAGTTTTCATTGTTTTTATTAATTTGCAGTAAGAAATAGATACACAACTTTTGGGAGGCTTTTTCACTCGACTTAAAATGTTCACATCAATCCATCAATCTTTCCGCACTAAACACAATTAGAATTGTTCTATTTTGTATTATAAGCAGTAATCTTATAAAATTTTTTATCTTATTCTAGCTGATCAGCCTTCACAAAAGTTATGATAAGCCAAATTTGTTGAATTGAAATCAGTGATATTGCTTTTTAAAAGCGCTATTTTAAATAAGATGACTTCATCAATACCTAAGAAGAAATGTAATGAATGTTTACTGTTCATTGAGCTACATCTTAAAGAAACTTTTTAATACCCATGGCGACTTTGATTTAGATGTAATATGGCTATTTTTCTTTACAAGTCTGGAATTTAAGTGTAAAATAGCTGTGTTTTCTGGGTTTTTTTTCCTCTCCTGAAGAATCTAAGAATAATTTTTTTTTTAAGATTTTCGTCCTGTGATAATAATACTATTACTACACACATACATCCCTGAAGTGGATTAGGCATATTCTGCTATAGATTTAATAGAGTTTAAATGTTTAAATGGTAAAATTTTGAAAATTTGAGTCTCTGGATACCATAATTATGGACCAGTGTTTGTTTACCTTAAAGGGCGCTTAAAGATATACTAGAGCTCAACACTTACTCAATAAAAAGTGGATCTTACCCATTTGTAACAAAATTATTGACAATGTAAATAAAACATATTTGTTAAATTCAGAAATAAAAGAATTCTGAAAACTATAGAACAATGTGACTTTAGTCCTTGCCATCATTTCTAGTCAGCAAGTTAAAAAAAAACATTTTGACTTAAAGACACTTCTGATGCACTTGTATTATTTCACTGGTATTGTTGCTGCCTCTGCAAAGATTTGAGAAGGCATACAATTTCCATTGATTTAAGATCTTAGGAATAGTTTGGATAAATCTGTTTATTTCTTTTTTTTTCTCTCCGCTTTAGATTTTATACGCCAAGGATGCAGACCAAAGGAGCACGACATTTGAAAAAGCTCTGATCATGGGAAAGGAATATCAAAGAAGGACAAAGGTTAGTAGTAATGTTCTTATTCTGGAAAGTTTAGTCATTTACGTTTACGGAGTGATGAAAACTGAGATACATAAAGAGTAGAATATTTGTCTGCAGTAAGCAAGTTTTAATATATTCTTTTTCTATTCTGTTGTAACATAAGCTCTTTATTATTCTGACAACACTCCTTTTTTTTTTTAGTACAGTTTTTAAATTTTTTTTTTAAAGAAACAAGGTGTCATAATTGATCTAGTGTCTAGTTCTTACCATTTGAGTGTCTACTCGAATACCCTATTTTTCTTACTTAGTATAGTGAAGCTTAACATACAGTTTATAATATAGTAGTTCAATGATTTTATTTGCTATTACTGGTAAAGTTAGTGTAGTTAGCTGAAAGATAAATGTCCTGTTAAAATTTTTTTTTTATAACTTTGCATTTTTTGTTCTCTTTTTATTCTTGTATGCTTCTAATACATTACAAATGGTTTTTGTCCCTTTATTTATTAGGCACTAATCCTTAGGTCAGCTGTTATAAAATGTCAAATTCATGTCAGAGTAAGTTTTCATTTTTTTTTTTTAAATTGTTTAAAAAAATTACGCCATTTATATTTACATAATATTATTTTCACCATTCCTTTCGTTTAATTTTTTTGAACATTACCATCAATCACTGTTAATTAAAAGCCAGGGATAAATTTGTTCATGTACGAATGGTGTCTTGTTTATCCAGAGTCCACCGAGAGAAGGTCTTCAGGGTGGCGAGATGTCCATAGCCCCAGCAAGTGCCAGCTCTATGGTACGGAACTGACTAGGAATATGTGCCGTAGAGATGTAAATGTTCCAGACTGATTGGATGTGGATTAAGTCCAGTTGATTGCTTCTTCTACTGTAAGATGTTCGGTACCTGTGGAAATGTTTGTGAATTGTATCTCCCTCACAAAGTTGTGCTGTGAAACAAACAAAAAAGTATTACCTGAATGGGTATGTTGTTTTTATGAAATGAAAGTTGGCTGTACAATTTGTGCTATGTGCATTTTTTCCCCTTATTTACAAAAAACAACAACTGTGTTTTACTTTCAAATGAAAGGAAATATTATCAGAGTAAGGTTCTTATTGAAATTTTTTTAAAAAAATTTCATTTTTATATACTCGGTGGCTTTGTAGAGAATAAAAAACCAGTCTAATGTTTAAGACTCGTCAACATTTTGCATCCTTGAAACAGCTTTGTCGTATAAATTTAAAAATGCTTTTTGACCTCTTAGTTCTGCTAGGTGTTTGGGAGTAGTGTTGAGGTAATATGAATATTCTTAGCTCATAAGTGTGATCTTAGTTTTTAATGATAGCGAGCCATTGTTCCTCATAATAATTGCTGGCGTTCCACTTAGCTCCCCTCGGCTATAAAATAGAACAAGAGAGGAGTCAAGTTATGTATGTCTAATACTTACCAAGTATTATATAATTTGATACATGTACATGTCTAAATGAGTGAATTTCAAATCATAAACATTAGTCAAGATAACCTATCCAGAGATGTGCATGTCTTTCTAAATTCAATATGCATTTTAGCATAATAGGCTGTCAAGATATTGTATCGTAATTTCTCTGCTGTCCTTATGTGCATTCATATAAAATTATGGTAAACAAGAAAAGGGTAATCTCGCTGTGAACTAAACGATGGTCACTGATATTGAAACATCATTTGTACCCAGATAAAACTGAATCATTTTGGTTCACATTTTTTTTTTGTATTTCCTGTTGCTAACCCGATATTTTTTGGTCTAGTCTTGTCTGTAATTTTTTTTTAGTCTTTCATGTTGGTCTTTTTTTTTTTGCAAAATAAAATAATAATAAATTCTTTTAATGATCATTTCAAAAGCTTAATGAATTAAAAAGTAACTTATAGTTTAAGTGTTTGATTCAAGTGAAAGTTGAAAGTATGGGTAACAGATACGTGTATTAATTACTCACACTCGAAACTTTATTTTAGTTGAAGTTAATCACAGTTGTTTTATAAGGACTAAGTGTGATTCAGTTTTATTTCAGAGCATAGTAGTCAGAAATTACGGAGAGAAAAATGATACTATTATGATATCTGTATAAGAAATTTTTTTAATGTGAGAAAAAGTTTTACAAGACTCCGCTAAATATCATTTATTTTACATCAATGTGAGAATTTTACGTGTGAATTTTTCTTTCAACTTATATTTCATTTGACAAGCAAAAAAATGACTTCCTTTATTCAAATGAATTTTTGTCTTACAAGAATTTTTTGTTAGGATAAAAGTATACTAAAACATAATAGTTATATATATTTATAAATATACAATAAATGTATAAAAGAACAGTTTTATCATGTAACATCTTCCATTTTATGTATGTACCACCTGCTATCCAAAAGATCATGTTTTGCATTAATGAAAGATTCAACATAAATGAAAGATTTAACCTAAAAAAATTCCATTGAATTGTGTGAAAACTAAGTGGCTTATTTGGTTTTGTTTGCAAGTTTTTTTTTAAATGAAAATCATCGACACTTTGTAGTTAGGTAGTTTTTTGTGTTTGAGATAGTTTTCATAATATCTTTTTTTTTTTACTTCTGATTGTTAATTAAAGTTTGTTTAAAGAGATTTGATTTTCATTTCCAGCGAAGGTCAAATGTCGTTTTTTTTTAAAGTAGTAGAGACTTATCTTATTATAAGATGTATGGGATTTTGCTGAAAGAATGCTGAAGATTATCTGCCTATGTATTCCAAATGTCTAACTTGCTGTGAATAAAGATTGACTGATAGTATTAATTGCATGACATCTCCATGGTGATTGACTTTTTCTACTGCTACAAACTGGACAGATTACTCTTGTCAAAGTATTTCTTACGAGTTAATTCCCTTTGTTTCAGCTGATTCTCCTTCACACTGGTCTTATGTTTTTTGGTTTTGCTGGTCTGCTATTACCGGTTCAGCCATTTGGTTTATTGTTATGTGTGTACAGAATTGATTCAATATTGAAATAAAATACAATTGATTCACTTTACATTAGCGTTGTATAGTATGTTGACTGGGATAGTGATATATGGATAAAATATCATCTTTAACTTTAAAATTGCAAAGAAGCTTATCATAGAAATCTCATTATTTAAACCTCAAGAAATCTCATTTAAACCTCAAAGAAATCTCATTATTTAAACCTCAAAGAAATCTCATTATTTAAACCTCAAAGAAATCTCATTATTTAAACTTCAAAGAAATCTCATTATTTAAGTACAAAATAAATTATTTTTGTAACGCACCAATAACAATTAAAGGATGGAAATAATTAGCTGATCAAGAATGATATTCACTATTGTGTGTGAAACAGCAGTCAATCAAGTTGTTTTCAATGGATGAAACAAATTGAACATTATTTAGAATTCTTTTTTCCACCAAAATCTTGTGGAAGAAATGATTATCTCTTTATTTTCTACACCCAAATATGTCTTCATTTAAATGCATCTGTAATATTTATAATGTTGCATGTCTGCCATGCACACAGAGCGGCAGGGGGTGAGTGTACCAGGTGTCTCCGCAGGAATAGCAGAAAAGTTCTTGAGCACTTTGCCTAGTCTGGCCAGGAGGTTTGTGTACTGCCGTTCGGCCAAAAAATGGCAAGGCAGTGGAGACACCAACGATCATGTAAATTGCAATTCCTCACTGAATCTGTAATGAAAGAAATCATTTCCTGGATGTCCTTCAACGGAAAAAAAAATAGGAGGTTAAAATTGAATTTAACCCCGTGCCAAAAAAAAATGAATATAAACATTGCTTTTATAAACAAATTAACCTGAGCACTTGCCAGCGAACCCTGAACACAGCGAATTTTCGATTACATTAATAAACCATATCAAGGTCGTCGCAAGCTACCATACCATATCAAGGCCACCACAAAGGGTGCTAACTCCAACAGATGACATACTATATATATCAGCAGACACATAGCAGCTTTTAAAACTATGAGAAATACAATTAATATTATTGTTATAACAAATTAAACTGAATAAGTAATGAATATTGACAGGTATAATATAATGTTCGATGGTTGACATTTAGATGTTTTATAAAAACATAATGGTAATTCCAACAAATAGGGGCAACTATTATCTTGATAAATATTATTGATACATTACATCTATCAACGTTCCAAATCCTAATATAAATGATTTCGCATCAAATTATCCATTTTAGACACTAAATTGTTCATTTTTATTAGTGTATCGCAAAAAAAGTTACATAATAATTGCGGCTGTGTTGTGAGATATCACCATGTTTCAAGTGTTATTAGCACTCCGGAAGACCGGGCAATGCCGGCAGAGGCCGTAGCGGGGGGGGGGGGTAAGGGGGGCATCATGCTTTGGGCATTACTCACAAAAGGGCACCAAATGGTATATTTTACATATAACATATGGTTTTCGAAAGAGGGGGGGGGCGCTAAAAAGGTATTGTGCCCAGGGCGCGAGTTTAATTTCACTACGGCACTGAACGCCGTGTATATCGCTAGTAACCAATATTCATAACTTCTTTACATTGACGTGAGTGAACGAAACGCAGGGCCGGTTCAAACACCCGAATTAAAAGTGACATCTGCCGGCTTAAGTCAGGCCCTGTTAGTGATGATGGATGTCTGAATGTTTTAAATCATCTGATCGCCACGCAGGCATAATACTTAGTGATGTCAAGTTAATTTTTTTTTGCCTCCAAGTTAGAATTAGAGGCGTATTTAACAGGGGCGGGGTGGGGGGCGGGGCATATTCAGCACCCCGACTTTGGAAGGGCCCAGCAAAACACCTACTTTATACTTGTTTTATTATTTTCTCTATCCACTGGCGTGAATCGGGAGGGCGGAGCGGCGGTTCGCCTCTGGCGGCACTTTGCAATCAGAAAAGGGTGTGGCATTTTTCTCCACTTGAGTCAAGAAGGAGTCAAGACACCAACATAAAATTTTCACCATAGCTAGTACTTGCCAAGATTAATAAGTGTGCAAAATATGAAAAGTGTGAATTACTGTCAATATGGTCATCTGGGGGGTCGCAACGCGTGCAAAATGGACGACCATGATGCTTAAAGGGGCCCACCATGAGTACAATATTATTGATTAACTCTCAACTGTTGTTCATTTTCGGCCATTTTTTTAAGCTGATTTCAGGGTGTTTTGTAAAACTAGGCATTTTTCATTATGTTATAAGCTACCTAGTGAAGTTATACGTCGTTAAATTTGGAAATGAATAAGCTATTTGATGATATAAAACTTTTGATATAATAGAAATTTGTAATTTTGTAAAATTATAGTGTAAATGATTTTTTAAATTATTTTTTTTAACTAAAAATACAAATACATCACAAACGGTAAGAATAAAAAAAAAGGTATGAAGAATTTAAACAAAATCTTTATTATTTACATAAACATTATTCATGTGTACAACACATAAATAAATTTGGACGTAAAATTATGATAAATTTTGTTTATTCAACTTTAAATGATACTATAGAAATTGGAAAAAAAATAAGGACTCATGCCTCTAGAGTGAAAAAAGACATGTAATTTTAACACAATGTTAGACAAAACAAAATTGATCATTAAAATTTCTATATTATTATTATAAGTGACAGGAAACACATTTAAATGAATAAAAAAATAAAGTATTCCACCATTTATTTGTTTTTCTAAGGATATTATACTTATTTTAAAGTTGATCACTTTTGTCGCCCCTTCCATATTAAAAAAATCACCAAATTTCACTTTTCCCAAGAAATCACGCTTAGTCACCAAACAGCCCGGCCTCAAATACGCGCGAAGCACTCCCTTTTTTGACATTTTGTCAAAAAAGGGAGCCACAGCGACAAAAATTGCTAGTGCATTATGTCTTTTTTCAAAATAAAACTTGGAATATTTTACCAAGTACCAAATTTTTACAAAAATAAAAAATCTATATTTCTTTGCCACTGTATCCCAGGGTTGGTGTTGCACATATATAATAAAACATAAAAAAAAATTGACCAAAAGTAAAAATATAAAGAATTATAACGTCCTAAAAATTGTCGCTCACCGGTGGTCGAAAAGTCAATGCTACGATGGTTGAGAGTTAACAGGAATTCTCTATAAAATAAACACATATATGGTAGGCCAACGTACTAATTGTATAACAAACATCATTTCATATCTTATAGGTTCTTGGCTATATCGGGTCAAATATTGATGAAAACTGTCTGAAGTGCAATGTTTGGACATTTTTGGGGCATTCTGTATGCAAGCTTGAGATAAAACACCATTCAACTGAGCATGAAAAAATGAGTAAATACTGCAAATTTCAGTCTGATAACTCTTTTAGTTTTTCAAATATTCACGTTCAAACATCGCAAAAATGTAAATGTCACGCGAACTCACGATTACCCTTTAAAAAATCATATCTCGGAAAGTTTTTGACCAAATGGCCTAAAATTTTCAGGAATAACTCAACTTTGTATGTACCACATGCCCTGAAAATTTCAGAAAAATCTGAGAGGGTCGGATGAACACCACTGGTTGAGTTGACATGGAATGACCCATTGATTACATATTGAACCAATATTCACTGTTGAGCCGGTTTTAATGCACTCTCTCGACCTTACTGAAACCTACAACCTGCCATGTCCAAGGAGACACTGTGCAAGATATAAATGTTGCCGTCGCTTGAGCTTAAACCCTTTGAAATGCAACAGGTATGTATGCCTCAGCGTGTCATATACATCAAGTCTCTAACTTGTGTGGTAAAGTACCGGTACGTGGAATTGGACACATTGTCGATTAGCGCAGTTGTTCATTACATTATTACAGATGTTATTTACATGTTGTTGAATACATGATTACAAATGTTATTTACATGTTGTTCAATACATTATTAAAGATGTTATTTACATGTTGTTCAGTACAATATTACTGGTGTTATTTACATGTTGTTCAATACATTATTACAGAAGTTATTTACATGTTGTTCAATACATTATTACAGATGTTATTTACATGTTGTTCAATACATTATTACAGACGTTATTTACATATTGTTCAATACATTATTACTGGTGCTATTTACATGTTGTTCAATACATTATTACTGATGTTATTTACATGTTGTTCAATAAATTATTACTGATGTTATTTACATGTTGTTCAATACATTATTATTGATGTTATTTGCATATTGTTCAATACATTTCATATTTATTTACATGTTGTAGCCTACTAAATATATTATTACTGATTTAATTTACATTGAGAGCAGACTTGGTGATAAGACCAATTTTAGATTTAAAAAAAAAAATTGAACTCCATTTTTCTTATCTGCTCAATTAAAAAAAATACAATTGAAATGTTCGCTATGTTTTTCTCGGTGATTCTCATAGTTTCTCCTCTATAACAACATTGTTATAGTCAGCTATCAATAATGCATATTAAATATTAATGTATAACGTTGTGTCGATTGAGCACCGCTGTGATTAGATGTGTTTATAAGACACTTTAGTATTGTGCCAGTGAACATTACATTAGGTATACAACAGTTCTCAACAGTTCTATTTGACAACTTTGAAGTTTCTAACGTCAGCAATGAAGTTGATTCTGTTGTCGGTAATGGCACTAGCAGTAGGTGAGTACCAGAGATGGAGTACCGCTCTACGTAAAAGAAGTATCTAGTATTAAGCATTTAAAGGTTTACAATATTTTATGGAGACATCACGGCCTTAACCTAGGGGTCGGAAACCTGCGGCTCGCGAGACGCATGCGGCTCTTTCGATCAGAGCAAGTAATGGGTCATGGGTCGAAAAATTGGATGGGTCACATGGATCAATGTTCCCTGACCCACGACCCATCCTTAGTCTCCGCCCGACCCTAAAAAAAACCCGTCGTCGCGCGATTTTTAAAAATTTCAAAATGGTTTCTATGGCGACGGCCGCCATCTTGAAAATAACAACATTCATAGCAGGAGATTGGTTTATACACTGGTACATGGGTCATAGGTCATGATGGGTCTGGATCAAGAACTTGATGGGTCATATGGGTCATGGGTCAAGCTCAGTGACCCATTACTTGCTCTGCTTTCGATGTCAAGTTGCGACGCTTTCGATGTCAAATTGCGGCCTTTCAGTTCATTGCGCAAATAAATATAATGCTATTATTTTATATACCTATTCCTAAACAAATACCATAATATTGAAAGAAAAATTTGAGTGGCTCTTTAAAAACTGAGAAAATTGTAAATTATAGCTTTTGGCTCTTCCATCTCAAAAGGTTGCCGACCCCTTCCTTAACCAATCAAATAATTATTGTGTCTCTGTGTCTATTAGTACGACTCCAGTAAACAAGTAAAACGGGTATTTAGTAGAAACAATAAATAATAATCCACATTAAATAACTTTTGCTATTACATAAAAAACAGCAGTTTCGATAAGAAATATATATATATATATAATTGATTGAACAATCCTAGTGTCAGCCTCTGTAGATGTCTTAAAGAAAAGACAGTTTGGCATCTGTGTTGAGATGTGTACGCCGGGTGTAACAGAATCTGGATGCCCCCATGGACATATCTGTTTGGGAAACGGATGTGGACATGTCTGTCAGATTATTTTACGTAAGTCTCTTTTTTTTTCTTCCTTTGTCTCCATTTATAGGAAACTGTAACAAAGATTGATCAAAGAGATAGTGCATCTCTAAGAGATACGCACTGTCTAAGACACTATGTCTAATGTACAAAGAGCCTCTCCTATACATAGGCAAGCTAGGCGGCTTCCTAAGACCCCCAACAATAAAAGGGGGATCACCGTAGGAAATTTTATTTTTAAGTTTCCTACAAGTGCTTATAAAGTGGAGGTATGGGGCCCCATTTGTGAATTATTATTAGGTTTAGGATTGTCCCTAGCCCTTAAATGTATCTTTGCCTAGGACCCTTAAATATACCAGCCTAGGGCCCCTAATATACCTTTGCCTAGGGCACCTATAGGCGTAAGAACTGCTCTGTCTTTATAGTCATCGAAGACTAAATACAAAAAAAAATAACACTCTATAAATAGTGAATTTGTTAGAATTAGGAAAACAACAGTAGGGGCGTATATAGGTTGGGAAGGGGGGGGGGCGAGGCTCTCGTCTGAGAATTTAGGACGGCAAGTCGAGTTTGTTCGAAAAAAGAAATCAAACTAAATAATGGTAGCAACAAGATCGTAGCCATGGAAACTGGACCGGATCTAGGTCGGTAGTGGGTCCGGGCAAAGAAAAAAAAAACATTGGTGCTTTTTAATAAGACAGATTAAAAAAAAAAGCTACAAGTGTAATATCTCGGTTTTTTTTGGGGGTCCCATAGAAGTTGGAGTCCAGTGTGTACGCCCTGTATGCCCGACGTTAAATCCACCTCTGCATGAGACACAGTTCATTCATTACACATAATATACATTGAATTAGCAAACTCGTTTCGAAAAGGTTTTTGTACATAACAGGACCTTGGTTTATTACATTGGTACGTAGCAGGACATTTGTCTATTACATGGTACATAGCAGGACATTGGTTTATTACATTGGTACATAGCAGGACATTGGTTTATTACATTGGTACATAGCAGGACCTTGTTTTATTACATTGGTACATAGCAGGACATTGGTTTATTACATTGGTACAAGCAGGACCTTGGTTTATTACATTAGTACATAACAGGACATTGGTTTATTACATTGGTACATAACAGGACATTGGTTTATTACATTGTTACATATCAGGACATTGACTTATTACATTGGTACATAACAGGATATTGGTTTATTACATCGGCACATAGCAGGACATTGGTTTATTACATCGGCACATAGCAGGACATTGGTTTATACACTGGTACACACAATGTGGCCGTCAAAAAAATAAACTATAAACTATACATTACTTCATAAATATTGAAATCAGTCTGGCGGTTCAGTGCGGTCGTCAGATTGAAAAGTGGGTTAGGGTTAGGTTTATAGGGTCTTGGTTTATAGGGTCTTGGTTTATAGGGTCTTGGCTTATAGGGTCTTGGTTTATAGGGTCTTGGTTTATAAGGTCTTGGTTTATAGGGTCTTGGTTTATAGGGTCTTGGTTTATAGGGTCTTGGTTTATAGGGTCTAGGTTTATAGGGTCTTGGTTTATAGGGTCTTGGTTTATAGGGTCTTGGTTTATAGCATAATTTCCATAGACCTTGAATACAATTCACAGAAGGAGACGCAGACTAAATTTCTCTGGACCGTACTTACAATTATACTAACCTTTATAATTTAAAAAAAAAATCGATAAATTCTGTGGAAGAGTTTGACTGGCGGATTTTTTCTGTTACGTTTTCATCCCATCAAATTGATATATATATATATATATATATATATATATATATATATATATATATATATATAAATATATATGTATATATATATATATATATATATATATATATATATATAGGCCTACATTTAATCTGAGCTTCATTTATCCAATTCACAGCTGGCAAACGTTCTTGTGGTGTCACATGTGCATTGTGGTGCCCGCTGGGGCATAAACTCGGCCCTGACGGATGCCCTTTGTGTCAGTGTAATAGTTTCATAGTGTAACCTTTACTTTTTTTTTATTTAAAGTCAATACAATTGTGGCGAAGTTACAGTATGGTATTATTATGTTTTATTTTAGTTGTTGAATCTCGTGGCGTATATTTTTTTTGTTGGTGTGATTTAGATAGAAGAAATAATTCTCAAGTCACGGAAAGTCATTGAATAACAAAACGAACAAACACTTGTTTAATTAGTAAACAATTATGATATTACAGTAAAAAAAACAAACAAACAAACAACAACAACAATAATAGCAACAACAACTAATACATATTGTGAAGGTTGATATAAAACGTAACGTTGCAGAAGAATCCTAAATGTGTAGTAACAATAGAAGACACACGTTTTGTCTTGTCTTTTACACGTCTATACGAAGACGCATGTTTTGACTTTTTAACAGCTGTCGCTGCAAATGCCCATAACAACATTTCTTTTCCATACATATTTTTTCCCATTGATTTTTTTCAGCATAAATAACATAACAGATAAATAAAAAAACGAAAATGAATGAAGATACTAAGCGGCGGTGAGTTTTCGATCCAAACAGGCTTGGCGCGAGCCCCGTAGCTTAAAAATTCTACAACAGGGGCCAGGTATTCTACAGCAGGGGCCAGGCAATAGCGGGGGGGGGGGGTGGAGGGAGGGGGCAGGTAATAGATTTTACTAAGTAGAACAAATAAGCAGAGGGGGCTGCCCCACCCCCACCCCCCCCCCCCCCGTACGCTACGGGCCTGCTTGGCGCAGGATACGGGCTCGAATCTCAAGGACTCCAGTTTATAATATCTCGTACAATGATTCCATGGCCAATGAACATTAGCAGCTAAATTTAGTAAACAGTGAAATGGAAAAGTGTAACTAGAGTTCACACATAATCATTAAACAGTGTACAGAATGCCATTTTAAATTGGTTTCCGTAGGGCGGTTTTTTTTTTTACAGGGTTGGGTTGATAGCCCTACGCCTAATCCCCTTCCTTATTATTCTAGGGTTTGAGACCTGGTCATTTAGGGAAGTGGACAGTGTATTGGGAAAAGTACTAATAGTTCACACATAATCACTTCATGGTGTACAAAATGTGCTATATTAATACAGGGCCGAGAGGATGGATTCAGACAAGAGTATTTTTCTACCTTATATAGATTACTGACTAGCTGTAATGCCCGGCGTTGACAGGGAGATCTAGGTGCCTTGTGGCATTGACCCCCATGTGAAATAATACACACATTGAACAAACAACTTTAAGAAAAAAGTAAAAAAAAAACACACATAGCTCACAAAAGCATAAAAATGCGGTTTAAATCGTATGTGTTACAAAATCCTTTATTATATATTTTATTCAACAACTAGAGGAAAAATCTGCTGAAGCTGGCTGAACGAAATCCGACACAAAGGATAACAAAGAAATATACCCAATACTGCAATAGAAAAAAACATATGGCCTTTATTGCCATGGACAGAATACCATATCAACAGAAATAGCAAAGCAATGTATGAGATACTGTACTAGAAAATAACATTTGGCTTTTATTGCCATGAACACAAAACGCTATGAAAACCACCTGCGAAGGAGAAACACGGTTACATAGGATACACCGCACGATATGGCAACCACCTAAGGGAGACACACGGGTTAGACGATTAAGTATTTTAGATGCTCCAGAAATCAGTAAATAGAAAAAAAAAACCACCGTCATATTAAAAGTAATATTGCCCAGAATGGCCCCAAAATCATGTAAATGAAACAAAAAAAGAGTAATATGGCCCAGAATGGCCCCATAATCATGTAAATGAAACAAATAAGAGTAATATGGCCCAGAATCATGTAAATGAAACAAAAAAGAGTAATATGGCCCAGAATGGCCCCATAATCATGTAAATGAAACAAATAAGAGTAATATGGCCCAGAATCATGTAAATGAAACAAAAAAGAGTAATATGGCCCAGAATCATGAAAATGAACAAATAATAGAAATAGATACATTGTTAACAAAAGCATACACACATATGACCACAATAAAAAATCACGATGTATTGACTCGGCAGACAAAATGAATCAAGAGATAAGATTAACAAAAAAAAAAAACTTTTAGAAAAGTGAAAGAATAAAAACACAAGTAAAACTAAAACCGCCTTTCATACTTATGAAAAAAATAAATTAATTAATCATTTTTAGGTGTACTGCTGTTATGTTTATTTTTAATCGACTTATTCAAGGTCACACACAGACAGATATATATATATATATATATATATATATATATATATATACATACATATATAATGTGCATACTTATCACATGAACAACATAGTGTCTGAGTCTAACTTTCGCGAACAGAGGAAACAATAGACAGTCAATAAAATGAAAGTCTTCATCGTTTCCTTGGTAACAATCGCAGTCGGTAAGTATTATGATCTCCACTACATGATACCATCACTGTCATTAAATATTGTGAGTATTGTGATCTCCATTACATGATACCATCACGTTCATTTGATATTGTGAGTATTGTGATCTCCATTACATGATACCATCACGTTCATTTGATATTGTGAGTATTGTGATCCCCAATTACATGATACCATCACGTTCATTTGATATTGTGAGTAATGTGATCCCCATTACAAGATACCATCACGTTCATTTGATATTGTGAGTATTGTGATCCCCATTACAAGATACCATCACGTTCATTTGATATTGTGAGTATTGTGATCCCCATTACATGATACCATCACGTTCATTTGATATTGTGAGTATTGTGATCTCCATTACATGATACCATCACGTTCATTTGATATTGTGAGTATTGTGATCCCCATTACATGATACCATCACGTTCATTTGATATTGTGAGTATTGTGATCCCCATTACATGATACCATCACGTTCATTTGATATTGTGAGTATTGTGATCCCCATTACAAGATACCATCATGGTCATTTTCACATTTCAGCAATATTACATCTAACATTGTTCAATATAAGCACTCGCTACATTGATATTGAAATTATAATTTATTTACACGAATAGGTCTCTATTTAGGCTATATACATCTACCGTCTGTATATAGACTATATAAAATATAGGCTACATAAATCTCTCGTCTAACAGAAATTACCTCAACTTATTGATACCGATATTTATTACAACCAATCGTAGGAAACATGTTTATATGGTATGGACTCATACCTGTGATATGATAGTGACTTAGACCTGTGATATAAAAAAGATACCGCCACAGCTTGTCACTACGTTAACAGTTGTCATGGCGACACATTTTTTTTAAAAGTACAAACAATAAATGAATAATAAATAAAAATGAATAAATAAATGAAACTTAATAAATCTAAAAAAAAAATTATAAAATGAAAACAAAATATTAAAATCTAAACATGCTGAATAAAGTAGTCTCTTGTACCTGGTAGTTCAAAATTAATCAATTAATCATCAATCAGTAAATCAATCAATGAACCACACCCTTTCAGCCACTGCATCAGTAATTCTGACCAAGAGACAGGACTGTGTGGACCACTGTACCCCAGTTACAAATTTGGGATGTCACTTTAATCAGATCTGTATGTCAGTTGGTTGCGGCCATTCCTGTCATTTCATTCTACGTGAGTATCACAAATACACGGTTACAAATACGTAACAAATAACGTAATAGACATAGTTATAAGTACGTAACAAATAGACACAGCTGCAAATACGTAACATATTGACACAGCTACAAATACGTAACAAATACGTAACATAATGACACAGCTTCAAAAACGTAACATAATGACATAGCTACACACTGAGAAAGGAGTAAACGAATCGTGTTTTATAATTCTCAAAAATCATTCAAACTTGCCACCTGTTCTATAACGCATACCAAATTATCGGTAAAAGTGTTGTGTGTGTGTGTGTGTGTGTGTATGTGTCAGAAAACGTCAGAGAGAGAGAGTGTCATGAGTCTATGGTCATTTTGAATTTTTAAAAATTTATTTTCGCGTGGTTCAGTGTATTTAAAAAAAAATTAAAATGCGTTAAAACTTAGAACTTGAGCTATGAGAGACAGTAAATGTATTCTATTATATGTGTTACATTTTGTATTTACGCAATATGAAGCAAACGCCAAACTGACCCCCCCCCACCCCCAATTCTCTAAAACAAAACAAAAAAAAAAACATAAAAAACTCACATAATAATAATAATGAGAAATTTACTTTTAAAAACAAATTTCTAATCACAGCTCTTAAGCGTGCATTGTGTTCAGGCGCCATGTGCAATAACTACTGCCCCAACGGTCATAAAGTTTCAGCAGACGGCTGTCTACTGTGTGCCTGCGACTCAGGATCCATTGTGTAAATATCATTTGTCTTATCTTTCATTAAAAAAAAATATTAAAAATTACTAACCATGTTTTGAGTTGATCTGTTCAATACACCTCTGAGTGACTTATGTACTGCCTAGTTTCTGAGCCACACACCTCTGAGTGACTTATGTACTGCCTAGTTCACGAGCCACAACCTGTGAGTGACTTATGTACTGCCTAGTTCGCAAGCCACACACCTCTGAGTGACTTATGTACTGCCTAGTTCACGAGCCACAACCTGTGAGTGACTTATGTACTGCCTAGTTCACGAGCCACAACCTGTGAGTGACTTATGTACTGCCTAGTTCGCAAGCCACACACCTCTGAGTGACTTACGTACTGCCTAGTTCCCGAGCCACACACCTCTGAGTGACTTACGTACTGCCTAGTTCCTGAGCCACACACCTCTGAGTGACATATGTACTGCCTAGTTCCCGAGCCACACACCTCTGAGTGACTTATGTACTGCCTAGTTCCCGAGCCACACACCTCCGAATGACTTACGTACTGCCTAGTTCCCGAGCCACACACCTCTGAGTGACTTACGTACTGCCTAGTTCCCGAGCCACACACCTCTAGTTAAACAAAAAAAAACAGCAATTTAAGTGTCCATTGAATATTATGCTATGATATTACGACATACTGTATAGTAAGTCTCCAAGTTGTAAGTCACATAACTGCATAGTGAGTCTCCATGTTGTAAGTCACATAACTGCATAGTGAGTCTCCAAGTTGTTCACTAATTGACTGTAAAATATTTAAATGTTTTTTTGTCATCGTGAATCAAACATTTTCAGAGTTCTCCCATGGCGTCACTAAATCTGGTTACGCCACTGACCCGAGACATGGGGGGGGGGGGGATGGGTGGCGAAGTAAGCAAGTATAGAACAAGTGTAAGTATAAATTGTCCGACTAAAAAGATCAACATTTGGTATAAGATAAAAAAAGTTTTGATGGTGTGTTGACCTCAACCAAGTCGCCTATACACCGTCTTTTGAGTCACAGGCCAATGCTGTCAACTATCTCTCCGAGAATTTTCAAGAAAATAGATGAAAAATATCTAGTTTATATGAAAATAAAGAAAATAATAAAGAATTTACGTACAAACGACACAATTTTTTTTTATTTAGAAATAAAATTTATAAAGATATGATTTTCTTTTATCTAGATTACTTAAAAAATTAACGAGATTTGATTTAAAAAATATCTTAATTGGCAGCCAAGTTAGATTCCTTTTTTTTTAATCTAACTGGACCAAGGATTCACTTGAATATATATTAAATACTCTCCGACCATTGGGAATTTTTTTCTAGTTCTTGATAGAATTAAGGTCAACATGAAATTAGCCGTTGTTTGTTTCCTAACTTTTGCATTAGGTGAGTTATTATGGTAAATTTTTTATTTACGTATTATTATTTCAAATTTTTCTTTCTGTTATAATTACTTCAAACATTTCCATTGTTATAACAAAAAATAACAGCATTTAAAGTGAATTCTAAAATTACACTATCGTTATAATCAATGTAATCAAGAAACTCAATACGATGAAAAGAAAACACATGGCTGTCAATAATCATATGCCCGGAGAGCTGTTAACAGCCCCGTAGCGTGGAAATTCTACAGCAGGGGCCGTTCCCGATATATCTCCCGTGATGCCTCCATGGCCAATGCACTATCGGCTACGATGGGGATGAAAGAAGGGCACCATAACAAACGTCCCATTTGTGGTTTATAGGATCTAAGAGATTTCATCTCATCCTGACAGGGACTTCACACACAGCAGGGGCCAGGCCAATAGCGGGGGGTGGGGGGGGTGGGAAAGGAAATAAATGTTACTAATTAGAGAAAACAAGCACGCTACGGGCCTGGCTGTTAGTGTTACAAATGTCGGTTGCAGCGCTTGAGTTCGATGTGATGTAAGTCAACAAGTCGAACAGCCTGGAACTACTCGCGAAAACACAAAAGAAATAGATCAAAACAACAAGTAATGAACAGTCGCAACTAATAATAAAGAATAATCCGAGAAAAAGAAGCACAACGATAAAATCAATGATCTCCAAAATACAAATCTCCACTCTTTTGCAATGAAGTTAATAAAAAAAAGTTTGATTACGTCATTTGATGAATAATATATTATCTATGGTCTAGCAAGATGCATCTAGTATGCTCCAGTTCACGTAAGTGTTCTAATTTTCAGCGCTAGATTTACATCATTAAATATGATAGATTGACAACTCTATTGAGATCCTCTATATGCACTTTAAAATGCTTGCATCTCTTTAAAACAGGATAATTTACATACATAATTTAAAGAAATATTTTATGAAAGGTTTTCAGTTACCATTAAGAGAGCGTATATTCAGAGTACGTACTGAAGTCTTATCTCTATACTTATAAGAGGCATTTGTTGTCTGTCTGTCTGTCTGTCTGTTCCCTTATAACTCAAGATCCAGACAAACAAATAACGTGAAATTTGTTACACATACACATAATTACATGGGGAAGGTTATAGGACAGGTTTCGTTTCATATCGATGGGTAGTTTAATTGTAATTAATTTTTTTTTATTTTAGTATTTTACTATATTAAAGTAATCTGGACGGCGCCATAAATAAAATTCCTCTGTGACGTCATTTCCCTATGATCGAATAGAACTTGTGCGCTAATGCTGTATTGTGCCTTTGTGATGCAAAGAATTGTAATAATAAGTATATATATATATATATATATATATATATATATATATATATATATATGAGAGAGAGAGAGAGAGGGGGAAGGGAGAGAGAGATAAAGAGAGAGAGAGAGGGGGCAGGGGGAGAGAGAGAGAGATGAGGAGGGTAGGGAGGGAGGGCGGGAGGGGGAGAAGGGAGGGAGGGGGGGTGGACAGGGGGAGAAAAGGAGGGGGAGAGAGTGAGATGGGAGAGGGAGTAGAGGGGAGAGGGAGCAGGGGGAGAGGGAGCAGGGGGGAGAGGGAGAGAGAAAGGAAGGAGGGAAAGAGGGAGTAGGGAGGGAGAGAGGGAGGGAGAGAGATAAAAAGTGAGGGGGCAGGGAGGGAGAGAGAGGGAATGAGGGAGGGAGGAGGAAGGGGGAGAGAGGGGGAGGGAGAGGTGGAATTGGGAGGGAGGGAGAAGGAGGGAGGAGAGAGAGGGGTTAGGGAGGGGAGAGAGAGGGGGGGGAGGGGAAGAAGAGAGGGAGAGGATGGGAGAAATGGGAGGAAGAGATAAAGAGAAAGAGGGGGCAGGGAGGGAGAGAGAGGGAAGGAGGAGGGAGGAGGATGGACGGGGGGAGAGAGGGAGAGGGAGAGAGGGAGATGGGAGAGGGACGGAGAGAGAGATTTGAGAGAGGGAGGGAGGGAGGAAGGGGTGGGAGGGAGGGAAAGGGAGAGAGGGGGAGGGAGGGAGGGAGAGAGAGGAAGGGAGAGAGGGGGTAGGGAGAACACAGAAGGTAAACAGAAAACCTTATTTTAAACCCGGGCAAAGCCGGGTACTTGCAACTAGTTATATATATATATATATGATAATAAAGAAGAGCGGCAACAAATTAAATTAACAAAAATCACTTACATAATTAATTTCTAAGTAAGTCGATGTTTTCTTCAAAGTATGCAACATTCTTTTTAATTGAAATGACCTTTCAATATTGTAATAATTAGAATTTTAGTAAAACAATATTTCCCCAATGTTTGAATGTAAACAACACACATTTTTTTTAGTAAGTAAAATATGTATTTTAAAACCATTTCTGAATCCATCCTTCGCTACCCGAAGACAAACCAACACCGGGTAACACTATATATTCTTCAATTTAGGTCGTTACAGCTGAGGTCATTAAAACTGTTTTCAAAAAGATTGTATTGTTCCATATTTCCCAGCTTCAGCTGAAGTCCATAACACTGTTTTTAAAGGTTCTATGATTTACTTATTGTTTACAGCTTCAGCTGGTGCCTTTGAAAGTGGCCTCAAGAGGTTACTGTGTGGGAACCAGTGTGACACTGCTACCAATGCCGGTTGTCATTTTAACCAGGTCTGTGTGTCCACGAACTGCGGGGATCACTGTGTCATCCCTCTAGGTGAGTACTTGGACACGGCTCTCGTTCATTTTGTGGGCAAGATCAGTGCCGCCGAAAGGGGGGGGGCCAATGCCCAGGGGCCCAGCGAGTTTTAGGGCGATATTTAGGGGCCCGGAATGAGCTGGCCAATCAACTTTTGAAAATATTATTATCAGCACGGGGGGGGGGGCGTGGGCGTGACAGCCCTGCCCAGGGGCCCGAAATTTCTGCCGGTGGGCCTGGGCAAGAGCATTGTGGATGACACATATGACCCTAGATGGGGGGGGGATGGACGGGTCGAAGGCGGAAGGGGCCGACACCGATGGATGGGGTGCAGGTGAAAGGCGCAAGCTCCAAGCTTGGTTTATATGGTGGGGGTCCTAGAAGGGGTCCTACACATCCGTCACAAAAAGAGGTGACTGTTTAGATACAGGATCGAGAGATATACACTGTTAATGCTCGAACTATCATTACAGAAAATAAATTAAGTTGTGTTTCTAGCTTCCCAACTCTGGATATTATTTAAACCAGGGTCAACCACTCACTGGGAAAATCAGAATGGCATTCCGTGTTTTTATATCATGCACAATGAAGAGCCCTCACCAGAGATAATTGAACACAATTTAGTCAAGAGATAATAAAAAATAGTAGTAAAAGAAATGAATAAAGAACAGCAACTAATAGAATGATAGCTGCACTATGGTAAACAAAGTACTACATTAGAAAAATCTTTAAAATTTGCTAGTACACTTGAATTGATGACGTAATTTTAATCTGTTTTTCGTTGTTTGTCTTTTTGCTTGTATCATCCAGTCAAAAGAGAACAGTGTCCGTTGGTCAGATGCATGGTGTGCCCTGACGGCTACGTGTTTGATGAAAATGGATGCCAGACCTGCGATTGTCGACCAGGTCTACTAGTATCTTGCCCATTGGTCATGTGTGCAATGTTTTGTCCTGACGGCTTTAAGAATAGCGCCGATGGCTGTCCCACTTGCAGCTGTGCATAAATAAATTATTTTGAAATGTACAGCACGTGACAAAGACTCAGTTATTACCATCCAAATAAATGTGAAATATTTCGCAGCAATTCGTTGTAAAGCAATTTTTTTAAGTTGTAGAATTTGATTTATTTTTATTTCACTAGCTCTAGCTAGTGGCTACACTCCATTCCAAAAAAAAAGAGTGCCTGTGGACTGTGGTAGTGAGCCGAAGACGTATGCTGTAGTCCGATTCACAACCTATATGTTATGAGTTCGATTCCGACCGTATCCAACCACCGACCTATGTCTATCGTCTTGACGACATGGTCATGTGACAATCGGATATGTTGGGGACTATGAAAACATCCCACTAGAGATTTATAGGCAGGGCCGGCCTCACGAATCGCGGGGCTCAATTTAACGGATGCTTGCGATGCCCTTTTTTCTAGCCTGTGACAAGAGCCACGACTGATATTGAAATGCTAAATGTAAATTTCGGGGCACCCCCAGGCGGGGGGCCCAATTTGGAGCAATTGGTCAAATCGGCTTAAGGACGGCCATGTCTATAAGGACACATAAATCATGGACGTAACAAGAAATAAAATATAAAACAACAACATAAACAACAACATAAACAACAACATAAACAACAACATAAACAACAACATAAACAACTACATAAACAACAACATAAACAACAGCATAAACAACAACATAAACAACAACATAAACAACAATAAAACATGGCTGAAATCTAAAACGTAAACATTTTATTTCATTTAGAACTTGACGTGGTCAATCGGTTTACAGAATATCAATTGGTCCAGGTTTACAGGCACACAATGGGCAGCCGTCTGCTGACACTTGATTGCCATACGGACAAAATACGTTGCACATGGCGCCCAAACACAGTGACAGGGCGCGTTTTCTAGCTGTAGAGTTGAGGAAAATGAATTAAAACATTGTTGAATTCAAGATGGCAGTAATTTTCTTGTCGTATGTCAGAGTCATACAAGTGTTTATGTGTATGCTTGTTATATGATAACCATGAGTCCGTCATGTGTTTGATATATATATATATATATATATATATATATATATATATATATGGCATGTTTCGTCATTATTAAGGATTGACCGTGTCATGAAATGGGTCATTGTGCTGTAATAAGTTGACGTGAAATAAATGAATGTGCAATACATGCATATGATGTGACGTAGTCAAATGTATAGCAATGTATATAGCATGTATATGGCATGTATATTTAATGTCATGGGTATATATATATATATATATATATACGTGATTGTTTGTGTGTAAGTGTCATGTAATATGCGTTGATGTCCAGGAGCTGGCTACTCACGTAGGATGTAGTGACACGAGTGGCCGCATCCATTGGATACACAGATCTGATTCCAGTGGCATCCAGTCTCTATCACCCCAGGTGTGCAGCGGTCCTCACACAGCTGCCTCTTGAGACTCAGGTCTAGCACGGCAGCAGAGGCTGAGAATAGAAGGTCACAGTTGGACTATTTGTTTTCTAAACACTAAAATATTCTTTAAAATTCATACCTTCTTCCGTTGATTAATTTCATATATATATATATATATATATATATATATATATATATATATATATATATATATAAATATAAATATTTGAATTTCTTGATGATTTATTTGTATTTTATTTATTTGGTTATTTTCTTTTTTTTTTACTTTCGTTTACTGAGTGAATTCCAATTTTTTACTGTTGTCTATCATACTGGAATGATTGCTATACGATGTATGTATCTATACAAACGTAATAATATATGTGTAGATAATTATATCGCATTATCATATTTGACAGGAATGTGAACTGGCAGGGCGCCTAGAGGGGACTACTTAATTCTTCTATAACCCAACGAACGGATGAAATAGACTCTTGATATTACTGTATCAACTTCACTGAGGAATAATTCATGATGTGTAGATTATACATCATCTATTTGACATTACTATGTCAATGGGCCTTGCTGATTATATAACATTAGATTTGACAGGAATACGTTTATGGGGGTTGTTTATACAACATTAGATTTGATAGAAATACGTTTATGGGGGTTGTTTATACAACATTAGATTTGACAGGAATGCGTTTATGGGGCAAACTGGCTATACAACATTAAATTTGACAAGAATGCGTCTGTGGGACATATTGATTATACAATACATTTTACAGGATTATACCTATTGTCAGGGCTGGCTTTAAGCCGATTTGACCTATTGCTCTAAATTTTACCTCGGGCCTGTCAGGGGCCCCGCAATTTACATTTAACATAATGATCTGATTAATAGTAATAGTTGTTATTTTAAAAAAAAATTAGAAGAGGGGTGGCCTCGCAAGAATCCATTAAATTGGGCCCCACAATTCGTAAGGCCGGCCCCGCCTATTGTAACTTAATTATCTAATATGCCTTTTTCCCCTCAAGTTACTTTTATTTTTAATCGTCAAGTTTTCGAATTTAAAAATCTTTAACCCTTACTTGATCAAAATGTACTCACCTACAGAGAATATCAGTAGTAATACAACGCAGAATTTCATTTTTTCTAATTACCTTTATATGTAAAAAAACTATAAAAAAAACAACCTAATTTAACGCTTCTGGTGGCTAAACTGTAAATAATTTGGTCTGTGGCTCATTTAATGAATTTTCTGTTTTTTTATTTCAAATTTAGAGATAAATTATCTCAAGTTGTTCTTATCTTAGTTTGGTATCTTTTGTCTTCTATAGATTTGCCAAATTATATATATATATATATATATATATATATATATATATATATATATATATATATGTGAAACCTTTTTTTTTAAAAAAAAAACCTAAATGAAATTGCACTGAAAAGTAATTGTTACAAAAGATTAAAGCTCAGCTGATTACAATGTACTGAACTAAAATTGTCTTTACAATTACATTAGTAGATAAGAAGCAATAAATAGCTTGCTTAAATAAATAATCTATTTAGCCTACATGGACACCCACGGTTATAGTTTTAGTCATGATTTCTTTACGGTTCATTTATTTAATATAAATAGTAATTTTATTAAAGTTATAATTTGAAAAAAAAATGTTTTATAAAATACTGAAATGTTTTTCAAAGGCGCGGGATACGTTCAGCAAAAATGCCGCATAGAAAAAACGAGCAAAAAAACAAACAAAAAGACTATATTTCACTATATATCACACACAATACAGGCATATATATATATATATATATATATATATATATATATATAAAACTCATTCTAATCACAAACAATAAGGTCATTTATATATATCTTCTATAAAAATAAAAATGTAAATAGGAATAACTCCTTAGCTATTTAACTCCGAAAGTTCTTCACCTATTGCCATGAAATGTACACCTTTAATTGCAGTAAATTACCCGGTGTGTTTATATATATATATATATATATATATATATATATATATATATATATATATATATATATACAGTCGATTCCGTTTAATTGGGACACATCGGGACCGAGGCTTTTTGTCCCGATTAAGCGGCTGTCCCAATTAAACATACACATTTACTATTGGCTTCTTGGTAATTCAAATATATTGTCAGTATTTGTTTAAAAATAAACCAATCCGCCGTGTGCAAACTATTATTTCGTCAGTATTTTTTTTTAACAAACGTAAACAGGATTCACGCTAATGATCATAACTCCGTAAGTATAGCCAAAAAGCACTGTATTAATAAACATGACACATTTTGAAACGGGCGTAGTAACATGTCAAATAATCTTCCTTTGTTTATAGTTTTAAATGATTGATAATTATTTTTCTAAATTTTGTGTGTTTTTTTTTATGAACAGAATTATAAAGAAGGGCTCTCTCATTACGTACTATATTACATTACATATGGCTTAGCCACGGCAATGCAGGCCGGGTACAGTCTGTACATATATATATATATTGTAAAAGGCTCTCACTGTTCAATAACTGAACGCACAAAGCGTGGGTTCAACAAAAGAGCATTTAATGATTACAAACAATAAACAATTATAATGGCCACTGTTCTTGCCAGATTCATTACTCTATCTCTCTTTCTGCTATTACTACGCCATCATGCTCATACCGTCACAGCTTTCAAATCTAAATCCTACGGTGCGCTGATATAGGGAATTCCCAGATACTACCGAGGGCATTGAGAGAATTATAACAATATGTATATATATAACTCACTCTGATCAAACAAAATACAGTCACAATCTGATAACCCAAACACTGGTTAATATGAAATATAAATCCGAAGAATTGTATTAAAAATTACTCGCGTCTGTTTCCCCATAACCAAAATTACATTTACTCATAGATTCAAACCCCAAATCTCTTCTATTTCGATCGAATTCTCGCCCCTGAATGAGGTGGGCGGGGAGTAGAAGGGGACGTTGTTGTTGGTCAGTGGCCGAAGGTGAGAAGAAGTCCTAAGCACGTGGTTATTTTGATCAGGTTCTGCTGACCACAAGTCGTGTTGATCCTTTTAGGGGAAAAAAAATATTGTTGTTTTTTTTCATGCTGCAAGTACCCGGCTTTGCCCGGGTTTAAAATAAGGTTTTCTGTTTACCTTTTGTTTTCTCCCTACCCCCTCTCTCCCTCCCTCCCCCTCTCTCTCCCTCCTTACCCCCTCTCTCCCTTTCTCTTTCCCTCCCTCCCTCCCTTTCTCCCTCCCTCCCTTTCTCCTTCCCTCCCTAACTCTCCCATCTCCCTCTCTCCCTATATCCCTCCCTCCTTCTCTCACCCCCGTCCCCCCTCTCTCCACCTTCCTCCCTTCCTCCTCCCCCCCGCTCTCTATCCCTGCCCCCTCTCTCTCTCTTTATCTCTCACTCCCTCCCACCCTTTCTCTCCCTCTCTCCCCTTTGTCTCACTCCCTCCCCTCTATCTCCCTCCCTACTCTCTCCCTTCCTTTCTCTTTCCTTCCCTCCCTTTCTCTCTCCAACCCTCCCTCTCCCTCCCTCCCCCTTAATCTCCCTCCCTACCACCTCTCTCCTTCCCTCCCTCCTTCTCTCCCCCTCTCTGCCCCCTCCTTCCCTCTCCCTCCCTGCCCCCTCTCTCTTTATCTCTCTCCCCCCTCCCTCTCTCTGTATAGTTAAACGTCAAATTACGCTTCTTAAATAAACAGAAAACCTTATTTTAATCCCGGGCAAAGTCGGGTACTTGCAGCATGAAAAAAAACAACAATATTTTTTTTCCCCGTCCCTAGCCCTTTCTTCACCGTCCGTTCAATTACACATTCACTTGGTGCGCGATTTTTATTTATAGTGAAGGCGATCCCATACCGTGAATACTTTAATATAGTAAAATTCTAAAATAATTAATTACAATTAAACTACGCATTGAGATTGTATTAATAATGTTAATAATGTCACAGAAACATTTTAATGAACGTATTTCGGTTTATTAAAGTGCACCTTTAATTTTAATCTTCCGAAAACATAAAACGATAGGTAAATAGATATGACTATTGATTTCATCATGTTTACAATTGAAGTTTCCGGGAGTTACCTCTCTTTTAAAAATGTATCATAGGGGAATGACGTCACAGAGGAATTTTATCTATGGCGCCGTCGAGATTACTTTAATATAGTAAAATACTAAAATAATTAATTACAATTAAACTACCCATCGAGATGAAACGAAACATGTCCTATAACCTTTCCCATGTAATTATGTGTATGTGTAACAAATTTCACGTTATTTGGTTTTCTGGATCTTGAGTTATAAGGGAACAGACAGACAACAAATGCGTCTTATAAGTATAGAGATTACACTTTCTTTGGATTCAGTGACAACCTTTTCCTAAACTAAAAATAAAACAGTTACTTGAATTTCTCTTTAAATTATGTTCTCGACCCTTATCGCTTAAGACATCTTTTCTTTATAACAACTCATCTTTTGAACTTGACACCAATTTGTCCTTTAATGTGGTACCAGAAAAAACAGATTTTTGAATTGCGGTTTAATTTTTTCTCAATTTTTGGATTCGCCACGTTTTCCAATAGCAGTCAAAGTGTTTTTTGTTTTTAAATTGATCTAAAATTGAAAATTTTCAGCTCAGAGAAATGACTTATGTTCTATATACTCTTTTATCTACATTGAGAAAAAATGAAACCGTTAAAAAAAAAAAATACATTTAATAATAATCGCGCGATTTTATTCTTTTTATGAATGTAAATAGTATGCCTGACAATTTTACTAATGTCTAATCAAAAATCAAAAAACAAAAAAAAAAACACAATAATGAAGCACACATTCTAAAGAGATGTGCTATCTAACAGCGATTTCTAATTCTAGTTGGCATTCCAGGCCTTCTACAACTGCACGTCTCACAGCCGTTTTCGTCAATGACACGCCCAAGGTCGCACCCTATCATGCACGTTTGCATTGGACACATGGGTCGTGGGGTGGTTGTAGGACACGAGCAGATAGGACATTCATTATTACTATTTATTGCATAGGGATCATCATCATCTTGTCTTTTTCCTAAATTAAGACACAAAAAAAAATTAATAAATAGTTCGATGACGGAATCAAATTTTGTGTTATTCATCATTTTTTTTAAATAAAAAAAAACAAGATTAAAAGACCATATATTTATGATTTAAAAAGTGTTTTTCCACACACACACACACACACACACACATACAGTGGCGTAAATGGGGAGGGGGAGTGGTCCACCCCCAGGTGGCACTTTAACTGCGGAAGCGGGAGGCATTGTGGGTTTTCAGTGCCGTGATACACAAAAATACGAAACTTATTCCGTTTGAAATGGTTGAATCCCACAAATGATTCAGGTTCTGTTTTATTTCATTTTTTGTGTGACTTTTTAATTGATATAGTAAATTAAATGAATTCGAACAAAAATAACAAAAAATAAAAACGATTTTTCCAAAATTTCTTTTGCCGTTATCTATCGCCAGTATTACTTGTAGTTCTACATTACTTGCAGTTCTACATTACTTGCAGTTCTACATTACTTGTAGTTCTACATTACTTGTAGTTCTATGCGGCAATCGCTCTAGCACCGCATGGGGCGACATATAATTGGCTTAACAACAGCAGAGTCTGAGTCTCAGATGAATCCTTCGAATTACTAATACGTTTTGTGAGTTTTATAATCATATAAATGGATGGATCCATGGGTCTTGTGATCGTGTGGTGAAGGGCTCGACTGTCGGCCTGAGGGTCCACGGTTCGAGCTCCGTTGAGGACCAAGAGCTATTTCAGATAATGGCTTAAGTCCCCAGCTTTATCTCCCGTTGCACTATCGGCTAAGGTGGTGACGAAAGAAGGGCACCATAAAAACCATCCCATTAATTAGTGGCTTATAGGATCTAAGAGATTTCATCTCATCCTTACAGGGAGCACTTCCAAAATTCGTTTATGTACATTTTTGTTTTCTTTTTAGAAGAGGTTGGTCGTGCGGTTTGCAGTTAGGTGTCAAACACCTGTCAAGGATCTTTACCAAACCTGTCCAAGATCCCAAATAATATAACTTTACCAGTAAATGTTGCAAAGTCTATAAAACAGCTAATGAAGAACCTGATATTAGTTGAGTAAGTACAGGCTAGTTACACAATCCCCCATATACCATGCATACAGTTTTTTTTTATTCACGCGAAGGCTTGAACCCAAAACCTTCATCAAGAGGATCTGGCTGACATTCCCCCCCCCCCACCTTGTCTACCTAGTAACTTGTATTCAGCGACTTACCAATTTTTTTTACAATGTCAATAAGTCCGGCTGAAGCTGTGAATAAAAAAGTTGAAATGTAGTAACATTGTTTGACTTAAGGCTAATTTTTTTTCTTTTTTTTTTAAAAATTTAAACCCGCCAACATTGAAGTGTTTATTTTGAACATAACCCACCAGTGTTAAAGTGTTTACTTCGAACATAACCCACCAGTGTTAAAGTGTTTACTTCGAACATAACCCACCAGTGTTAAAGTGTTCATTTTGAACATAACCCACCAGTGTTAAAGTGTTTACTTCGAACATTACCCACCAGTGTTGAAGTGTTTCTTTTGAACATAACCCACTAGTGTTGAAGTGTTCGTTTTGAACATAACCCACCAGTGTTAAAGTGTTTACTTCGAACATAACCACCAGTGTTGAAGTGTTTACTTCGAACATGACTCACCAGTTTTGAAGTGTTCATTTTGAACATAAACCACCAGTGTTAAAGTGTTTACTTCGAACATAGCCCACCAGTGTTAAAGTGTTTACTTCGAACATAACCCACCAGTGTTAAAGTGTTCATTTTGAACATAACCCACCAGTGTTAAAGTGTTTACTTCGAACATTATTCACCAGTTTTGAAGTGTTCATTTTGAACATAACCCACCAGTGTTAAAGTGTTCATTTTGAACATAACCCACCAGTGTTAAAGTGTTTACTTCGAACATAACCCACCAGTGTTAAAGTGTTCATTTTGAACATAACCCACCAGTGTTAAAGTGTTTACTTCGAACATAACCCACCAGTGTTAAAGTGTTTCTTTTGAACATAACCCACCAGTGTTGAAGAGTTTCTTTTGAACATAACCCACCAGTGTTGAAGTGTTCATTTTGAACATAACCCACTAGTATTGAAGTGCTTATTTCGAACATAACCCACCAGTGTTGACGTGTTCATTTTGAACATAACCCACCAGTGTCGAAGTGTTGAATTAAACACAAACGCAAATCATTCTATGGTTGCCTTCCACGTTCAATAGCTTTGAACCACATGTCATTTTAAATTTGAATAGGTTTGGGTAAAAAAAAATTGGAGCCTAACATTGTGTGGTAGCTGAAACTGATGTCACGTGACACCCAGTCTCTTCCGCGCCCACCCCCCTTCCTGATCTCTCGTATATAATTGTATCCCCGGTTCATTAAGGAGATACGCTCATAATACCAAGTCGTAGAGCTGGGATGGACAGATTTAAAAAAAAATCGCGGGTCATAGTGTAGTCTTGTTTGTCAGAAAGACCCAGACCAAGAGCGAATTTGTCGAGGGTTTCCAAGATGTCATACAAATGACACGTAAGGCGCCATAATTAAAATGTTTAGATCGCGAGCTCTAAAGTTCGGTACTTATTTTTTTGAAAATTAAACATTTTCCCCATGGCGCTACAAGAAATCCCGCCCTTTTTTTTGGAGGGTATTTGTCTGTGAATCTTGGAAGTTAATTTGGGATCTGCTCTCGTTTAGTTTGAAATTTGAGTTCATGCAATGTCGCAGCCAGCAAAAAAAGGCGGGGGGGGGGGCTCACATATAGAAAAAAAATGCTGGGGGGGGGGGGCTCACATATAGAAAAACGACAGCTTATATAGTAAAATATGTATTGATGATTTGGTTGCGCCACTGAGTTCATGTATATTAAGAATCACAATTCACTTTTAAAAATTTTGGAAACAATTAATGAACCGCGTTTAGATCACACAAGCTTTACATTTTTAAAGGTTAAAGTTTACTATTAGGGGAAAATGCAGAGATACAGTGCCGGCATACAGCTTAGAAATACAGTGCAGGTATACAGCTTAGCAAGTTGGAACTTTGCTATGGTGCACATTTAACCAGACATATTAATAGAGCTGCTGTTCGATTAAAAAAAATTGATCAAAATTAACGCATGGTTAAAAATTTTAATCGCAAATTAACGCACATTTTAATCGACACAATATAATACAATTGTTTGTATTCAAACTAATATGTCATAATATCAAAGCATAACATTGGCATAATAAACAAGTCATTTTAATTTACGAAAGAGGTATAATGAATTATAACATATTTATTGAGCATTAGCATATATGTCTATTGAATTAGCTAGTGAGACCAGTTTATGGACATATATCAATCACGTCAATGATGCGAATTATTTTCTTTTTATTTAACAACAATGCCTAACCTTTTTTTTTTCGTACCGCAGTTTCCGGACTAATGACGTATGTCAACCCCTCTTCCCTCCCTCCCTGTCATATTTTGCTTCACATCGCCCACACGTACGTCTGTTTACCCTACCCTCCACTTCCCATCAAAAAAAATACACACTTCATTTATATCTCAAATGTAACTTTTCTTTCATAAAATGATAGTATTGCCAGAAAGTTGTCGCTCACTTATTATTAACGCGTTTTTTTTCTTTATTCCACCCCCCCACTCTTTCCCCACCAAGTCACATTTTTAACACACTCTCTCTCCACTTATAGATGTACCAAAAACAAGTTGACACCGGTTCCATTGTTTCATACTAGGAGCACGCGTCATAAAAGACAATCCTCTTGTTTTAAGGTCATACAGCTGCTATGATTTTACGTAGTCGTGACGTTTACCCCACCAATACTACTACGGTCGTCGAGTTGAAGGACAAATTTACTTTTAATCTTCTTTTGAAGTTTTTGTTTTGTGCCGCGATGTTACTCTTTTATTATTTCATTCATTTACTTTCTTACTAACAACTATTATTTCAATGTTTTAGTGAACAACAGAAAAGAAAATTTTATTTTTTTATCGGTCTGTCAGTTATATTAATAAAAAAAATCTTGTAAAATGAGACTCTTTAATGTTACCGTATGGGAATTTTCAAAGTTCAAAGCTAAAATTTTGAAAGCTCGGCTTTCATTTTTCATCTTCTGTTGTTCTTTCTTTCGTGTGTCAACATTAAAGATTTTTTCTTTCGTTTCATTTTGGTTATAGCAAGGGAACAGGAGGTTCACTTGTCGAAGGGCTATATAACAAAAAATCTTCATTTTATCTTACAATTGGGGCTTTTGTCGACGTACCTAAGGGTGAAGGTGTGTGTAAATTGTGACAGGGTGGGGGTGGTAGATCTACTTAATAAGTGAACGCAACTTGTAGCGTGAAAATCCGTTATTTATCGATTTGGTGAACTTTCAGCATTTTGGTCAAATTAACGCATTTAGGTATTGCGTTAAAAATTTTAATCGCAAATTTTTTTGACGCGTTAATCGCAAATTAATGCAGTTTAATCAGCAGCCCTAATATTAATACATTAATATGAGGCTATAAAGTCCAACTAACAAGTACAAAGTTTAATTCATTAAAACTTAAAAATATAAAACAAACTGTATGTTGTTGACCTAGGGGGAGGGTCTTTTGTTGACCTAGGGGTACGATCTTTTGTTGACCTAGGGGGAGGGTCTTTTGTTGACCTAGGGGGAGGGTCTTTTGTTGACCTAGGGGGAGGGTCTTTTGTTGACCTAGGGGAGGGTCTTTTGTTGACCTAGGGGGGGCTTTTGTTGGACCTAGGGGTAGGGTCTTTTGTTGGACCTAGGGGGAGGGTCTTTTGTTGGACCTAGGGGGAGGGGCTTTTGTTGACCTAGGGGGAGGGGCTTTTGTTGGACCTAGGGGAGGGGCTTTTGTGGGACCTAGGATGCGTGTGTTTTTCGGGTGATTGTTTTTGCCCCCAGTTTTTAGGGCTACAATTGTTTCAAATTTTTATTTATTTATTGCGTTGTATTGGTGGGACCCCCCCCCCCCCTCGGTTGTTAAGAAAGTCAGGGAACCTAGAGTTTCTAAAATCGTTCCAACCAATTAGTTTTATGTTGTCTCATAATGCTGCAGTGAACCAGCTCATTGATGGCACACACAATGCAAGAGAGCACATACACGTTACAAGGAGCACACACATGTTACGAAATAGCGCACACACGTTTAAAGAGCGCACACATGGTAGAAGAGAGCGCACATATGTTACATGACAGCGCGCACATGTTACCAAATAGCGCACACATGTTACGAGAGAGCGCGCACATATTAAAAATAGCGCACACACGTTATAAGAGTGCGCACGCACGTTACAAGAGAGCGCACACATGTTACAAGAGAGAGCACACACGTTACAAGAGAGGCACACATGTTACAATATAGCGCACACACCTTACAAGAGAGCGCACACACGTTACAAGAGAGCGCACACACGTTACAAGAAAGCGCACACACGTTACAAGAGAGGCACACATGTTACAATATAGCGCACACACTTACAAGAGAGCGCACACATGTTTCGCTCAGTCTACTGATATACCGTTAGGTTACCACAAAAAAATTACTTGTTTTATAATAGTAGTACACAGTCAAATGTTTTTTTTTCCGCCTATAGCTCTCTCAAAAATTAGGGGGGGGGGCACATTGATCTTGACTCTATTTACTAACACGTGGCATGGTAATAAAATGTGCTCTATGGTTTTAAATCTTGGGGGACAAAGGAAATGTAAAACTTCGAAATATTGATTTTTTTCTTTGCATTTGTATTGCGATCTATTGGTTATAGTAGGTCTTGGTTTAGACTCTTTTTGATTGAAACAGGTTGGGCTTGGGGTGGGGAGGTAGTGTTAACAAAAAAGCTCACTTCGCCCTTCAGGACAGGTCAAACGTAGAATTCATCTGTATATTAATGGCATAACGTTCATCGGCCATTACTTTCCCAACTTAACTGAGGTACCCATTTAATTAAAGCTGGGTGTCCGAATGGGGAGGTTACTTTCAAACAGATTTTAACGTAAAAAAATTCGAAAATTCCTTCTATTTTCACTGAGGATCGAATCGGAAATCCCCAGATTGACACGCGCGTGCTCTACACCGCTCAAACATCACCCCCTTCACCCAATCTTATAAACGTAAAGATACAAAGTCTGAGTTAGGGAAGTTAATGTATTAAATATTATCATTATTGCTTATTTCTGAAAATGTTAAATATTGCTAGAAAACAACAACAGCTACAACAGCAGCAGCAGCAACAATAACAGTAGCAACAACAGCAGCAACAACATCAACAGTAACAACAACAGAAGCAAAAAAACAACAACTACAACAACAGCAGCAACAACAGCAACAGCGACAACAGCATCAACCACAGTAACAACAGCAGCAACAACAAAATCAACAGTAACAACAGCAGCAACAACTACAACAGCAACATTAAAACAGCAGCAGCAACAACATCAACAGTAACAACAGAAGCAGCAATAAAAACAACAGTTACAACAACTGCAGCAACAACTACAGTAACAACAGCAGCAACAACAACGTAACAACAGCAGCAGCAACAACAACAACAATAAAAACAGCAGCAACAACAACATCAACAGTAACAACAGCAGCAACATGAACAACGGTAACAAAAGCAGCAGCAACAACAACAACAGCAACAACAACAGTAACAACAGCAGCAGCAGCAAAAACAACAACAGCTAAAACAAGAGCAACAACAACAACAACAATAACAGTAACAACAGCCGCAGCAGCAACAATAAAAAAAACAAAAGCTACAACAACAGCTGCAGCAGCAACAATAAAAACAACACCAGCTACAACAACAGCTAAAACAACAACAACAACAAAAGAAAACAAAACTAAACACTTTGTCTATCAACAATAGACTAGAAAGCAATGAAAAAATCCGTGGTATACCATACATGCGATATAACAGACCAATCAGATATAACAGACCAAACATATATAACAGACCAAACAGATATAACAGAAAATCAGTTATAACAGACAAAATAGATATAACAGACCAAACAGATATAACAGAAAATCAGTTATAACAGACCAAACAGATATAACAGACCAATCAGATATTACAGACCAAACAGATTGAACAGACCAATCAGATATAACAGACCAATCAGATATAACAGACCAAACAGATATAACAGACCAAACAGATATAACAGACCAAACAGATATATCAGTTATAGCAAGTTGTACTAGTTATAAAACTATATAGAATCATCTCAAGTAAGATAAGATCATTAAGTCAATTATGACATGACGAATACCTGTTGTGGTTATGTGGGTCAGTATTTCAAACCTTTATTTAGGAGTTGGAATCTCTGGTGGCTTTAGTGATTTTTTTCCCTAAAAAACTTCTATCCATTAATACCAGTTCTGTTAGAGAATTCTTATAATTGACCTTCATACGTAATACACAGAGCAGTTAAAATAATTTGTCATTGCGTCAATTATTGAAAAAAAGTAGTTCTTACAATATTCCACTCTCCACCCCCTATTTAAAATAGAATGCTTACAATCTTTTACTTTACATTCACCCAACATTCTAGATGCAGTACGCTGGGCCTAGGGGATGTCTCTTACAGGGGCCTAAGAAAGTTTCGTAGCGAGCTTAACTCGCGCCCTGGGCACAATACCTTTTTATAGAGCCTCCCACAATCCAAAAACCATATAATATTATATGTGAAATACACCATTTGGCGCCCCTTTGTGAGTAGCGCCCGGGGCATGATGCCCCCCTTTTTGCTCACTCTATTGTTGCCAGGTTGGGGCAAGTATCACATTCAGGGTTACCAGCCGTACGAGTGATTTATATATTGGTCCGCGACACTCACGGACCTGTCAAAAGAAATCAAAATGTTTTGAGCCGCCACTGGCCTACATGAACTGATAGCAACACAAATAAGACTGGGTTGATATTTCTTAGTATCTAGCACATTGTTTAACTGGATACAACTTTTATCTACAATACCTAGATGTACTGTTACGTTCAATGTATCAGTGTCTCATGTACAGTGCCCCTCATAGAGTACTGGGGGCCCATGGCAAAGATACCTTGACGGGGTCACCTTATGTGAATGTCACGTGACGGGATCTTTTAATGTTTTGTGTCATGCTTTGCGCTGGTGTCATTGGTGTCATAATTAACAACAATAAGAGCAACAGATTTAATAGCCATACTTTAATGCATTGTAAAAAAAAATCTTTTTGCAAATCTTTTGCATATTTAATGTTTTAAAATTACAAGTATCTCAGTCTAATGTATCGATACATTTATTGGCACCACTCAATCGATTATATTTCCTGTTATAGAGAGAGAGAGAGAGAGCTACTCGTTTCAACATGAAAATCGCAGCTTAGACCTCTCAAAAATGAATGTCAATTATTCTTACTATATGAGTGTGTATACAATTAAACTGTGAAGGTTATGAAAAAAAAATGATACCAGCCCTCATAAAATTAAAAATACAATAAAAATACTAGAAACACCAAAATTGTAATAGTTCACGTAAAGCAAAAAAGCCATGTACTTATCGATGCGTGTAAATTGTATAGTTCTTAATTTATATAAAAGTGGAGACAAAAACATGAAATGTTTGCTTTTAATATTTGGTTTAGTACCTTCCCCTGTATTAAAAAAAATTGTATTTTTGATGATGATATCACTTAAATGTCAAGTATCAAAAACCAGTCACAATTCTGTTAATTTTGACAATTCTTGGTACTATAGAGATTCTCGCTTTGGAAATTAATACATTCGCCGATAAACAGATCTATCTATCTATCTATCTATCTATCTATCTATCTATCTATCTATCTATCTATCTATCTATCTATCTATCTATCTATCTATCTATCTATCTATCTATCTATCTATCTATCTATCTATCTATCTATCTATCTATCTATCTATCTATCTATCTATCTATCTATCTATCTATCTATCTATCTATCTATCTATCTATCTATCTATCTATCTATCTATCTATCTATCTATCTATCTATCTATCTATCTATCTATCTATCTATCTATCTATCTATCTATCTATCTATCTATCTATCTATCTATCTATCTATCTATCTATCTATCTATCTATCTATCTATCTATCTATCTATCTATCAGGGGTGGGGCATTTCATCAGTCGCCGACAACGACACCGACACGGGGGGGAGGGGCAAAGGGAAATAACTGTGTATCTAATTTCCCTATATATATATATATATATATATTATGATGACGAAAAATGCATTGTAAAAATAATTCTTTTTTTTTAAATGCTCACAACCTTCTTTTTGGTTCCATTTAATGAAAAAAAAATATAGGGAATTTTGTGAGACAATCCGTTGATGTTTAGGGGGTTGCTCAACGCAGTTTGAGTTTGCAAGGTTACTCGAATACATATTTTGATATGTTTTTCATATTCATCTCTTCTATTTTAATAATTAGGTTGAGAATGTTATCAATATTTTTTTTGTTTAATTTATGAGTCATCATACATAATACAAATGTTTTTTTTTTTGGGAAAATTAATAAGTTAAAAAATAAAATAAGTTTGCCGAAATTCAGAACACCCACTGTAGTTATTCATCATTGGACAAGCTTTAAGAGATTGGAACTTTTCATATGACAAAATTATGGCACTGGAGAAATTAATTTGAAAATCTTTATTACACCGTCGACACTATGTTCATGACGGGATTTTATCCCATATTTACAAAACATGTTTTGAATAATCTTCTGGTCCAGAGATTAAGTTGTTTGAACTATTTCGTGATCAGTGGAGTAAATTAATTATGAATCATGGCAATTAACTGATGCAGATCTCAACATTTACGGTTCGCCTGTACCATCAGCAGTAGAATTAACTGTAAATATGCTGCAAGGAACAAAACAACTTCACGACGATTACAGAGAATTTTAGCAACTGTCGATAATTTTTTTAGGAGAAATTCCTCCAGGCCAAAGCGGAATTACTTTCCGTACTCCTGGAGCTATGCACCAAGCATGATGGATGGCGAAAGCACTGTACTCTATTAAAATAATTTGTTTCGACATCAATTTCATTTAACAAAAAATAAAGAAAAAAATCTACGATTTTCGATTTTTTAAATTTTGATTTACATGGAACATTGGTTTCGGGCTCCCATCTCTTCATCCTCACAAAGACATGACTTTGATTAAGAAATTGAATAATTTAAAAAATACTTCACAAATAAATAAAGTCGCTGAATCTGCCTTCAAAACGATTGAATGACATTTTTAGTATTTAACTGAAGACCTGGTGAGTCTCTATTTTTTCCAGCAACAATGTTGATAACCAAACTAAAGAAAAAATGTTGATTGCACTTGAAAAGCCAGTCAAAAAAAAAGCTAAAAAGGCGGTAATATCACTAGATAAACACCAAAATTATTTTAATACATATTATTGATACTTTACCTTTAAAACATTACCAAATCCTAGTATTACTGATTTTCCCATCAATATTATCCATTTTAGACCATTTTTATTACTTTATCGCAAAAAAATGTAATTTATCACACTTTTCTGGACTATTTACTTTCGTTTCGTATATTTTCGGTTTAACTTTTAAAAAAAAAACACGACCGAATTCCGGTGATATTGCTGCCAATTTAGCATTTTATATTGGAGAAACTAATAGAACATAATTAACATAGATTTATATAGGAAAATCAGTGCCTTAAGATGCACTGATGCCCAGCCTCAACAAGGAATAAGAATAAATAATCAAACCCATACATTTTAAGGGGATAGATGCCCTTGAGGTCCCATGGGCCATTTATTAGTTATCACTACTTCTAATGTGTAGAATGGGGCACGGTAAGACATAATTATTAATACCGGTTATATGGAAATTGTAACGTTATTTTTAGACTTACTAAATATGTTACAGTATATTTTATGAGACTATTATAAAAGAATAAACTCAGTGCAGTACACTGTAAAAAATAATTTAATACAACTTAAAAAAAACTTTACTTATCTTCTATCTACTTCTAATATAACAAACTACTTTAAACTACCTATGTCTACTCTAAGCCTGTCAGCGCTATACTACTGCATCTTTCTCTGATCTACACTTAATATGACTACACAAAAGTCAGGTGGTTATTGGGTGATACTCGGGGGGGGGGGAAGGGATTACGCTTTCTATGCTATCAGTAGGCATTAAATCTAGGTTGTGAGCTTAGCTTGAGACCAGACCATGAGCCTGGATTATGTAATCAACATTGTCAAGTACGAGATGAAAGTTTCACCTGCCATGTAGGTAAGGGGCGGTTTAGTGGGGGGGGGGAATTCTAAACGGAATAAACAGTACCTTCAGAAAAACTAAGGCCCTGCACTTATGTCATTTTCAGGGCTCCATTCTAAACCTTATACGTAGCGGTGCAAGAATATCGACCCCAGGGGCCCCTAGAATATCTATCCCCAAACATAAATTTGGTTCAAATAATTTTGGTCATGCCCTTTGAGTGCTGGGCATCGGTGTTTCTTAGGGTACAATTTTTTACAATATAAGCTATATTAATGATTATATCATTTTCAGGGCCCCGTTCTACACCTTATACGTAAAGGTTACAAGATAAACGGCCCTGGGGGCCTAAAGAGCAGCTATCCTCCTAACATAAACTTGTTTTAAATAATTTTGGTCATGCCTTCTGAAGGCTGGGCATCAGTGTTTCTTAGGGTAAATTTTTTTTCAATATAAGCTATATTAATGATTATATCATTTTCAGAGCCCCGTTCTACACCTTATACGTAAAGGTTACAAGATAAACGGCCCTGGGGCCTAAAGAGCAGCTATCCCCCCTAACGTAAACTTGTTTTAAATAATTTTGGTCATGCCTTCTGAGGGCTGGGCATCAGTGTTTCCCAGGGTACCGTTTTGTTCTATATAAACTTTATTAATAATTATGTCATTTTCAGGGCCCCGTTCTACACCTTTTACTTAGCGACATAACATATCCGACCCTAGGAGCCCCTAGAATATCTATCCCCCTAACATAAAATTGGTTTTAAAAATTTGGTCATGCCCTTTGAGTGCTGGGCTTCAGTGTTTCTTAGGGTACAATTTTTTTTCACTATATAAGTTATATTAATATTTATAACATTTTCAGAGCCCCGTTCTACACCTTATACGTAAAGGTTACAAGATAAACGACCCTAAGGGCCCAAAGAGCAGCTATCCTCCTAACATAAACGTGTTTTAAATATTTTTGGTCATGCCCTCTGAGGGCTGGGCATCAGTGTTTCCTAGGGTACCGTTTTGTACTATATGAACTTTATTAATAATTATGTCATTTTCAGGGCCCCGTTCTACACCTTTTACTTAGCGATACAAGATAAACGGCCCTAACATAAACTTGTTTCAATAATTTGGTCATGCCTTTTAAGTGCAGGGCATTAGTTTTTCTGAAGGTACCGTTTTTTCTTTCAGTAGTTTTTAATAATCTTGTAGTTGGCAGCTGTTTTTTTTTTGTATTCAGTTCAGGTCATCTCTAAACATGGCTGACAGTATATTTTACAAAGAATATAGAGGACCTTTTTCCCAATTTATTTAATGCATTTAAGGACATTTTAACAAAATTTCGTTCTTTTTTTTTATAAATAACAATCAATATTATGATTTTGGAATGTTTATAGAGGTAAAGTATCAATAATATATATCAAAAAAGTTTTGGTCGCTATCTATTGCTATTACCAAAAAGGTTTAATGGATTAAATTGCAAACATGAACTTAGATGTCTTTGTAACAGAAAGGTTAAAATATGTATTTGAAGTGCCTGGAAAAAAATGGGCATTCATGAATGAAAATCACACAGACACGTGGAGTACAGCAACCGAATACAAGGAAGCACATACAATTGTTAATTCTATAAAAGTTGTAAATTATACAGCCTAAAGAGGTGTGAAACTCGATTCAGATTATGCAAAAGTTTTAACAAAAGATAAAACTCAAAAGCAATATATTTTGTAAACCGTGGAAGAACATCAACGAAAAATTCCAGATATGCTAAAGTCTACAATTGAGAACGCATTAATGAAAACACACGAACAATCAACAGGTGAAGTATTCTGAAATCCAACATTGTATAAAATCATATAAATAACACTTAATTTGAATAACATAATTAAAAGTTGGTATTAGAAAAAAAAATGCATTCTTGTTATTTTTTGTTGCCGCTTAAATATGATAATTTCAAGTTCATTAAGCAACCTCTAAATATTAAAATATCTGAATAATATTTTGCAGAATTTATTTTTTTAATTAAAAGGAAAGCAATAAAGGGTTGAGAGTCCAATTTCGAACACTTTGATATTTTGTCACCCTAATATATTAGAATATAAATTAAAAATGTATATGAACAAACACAGAAAAATGCGAGTTTAATACAAACATTATTTTAATATATGGACGTTATATTTATTAATTTCATTAAAAAAACAAAATTACAAAGTATTGGCACAGTTGACGAGAATACTGTAAGTCTCAGGATCAATGAATCTGTTACGGTGTTCTGTGCTGTACATTAGAATACACCGACATAGGAAATATTAATAGAAATCTGAGTTTGAATACAAATGTACACAAATTTACAATACGGTTGAACATAATATAACTAAGAAAACATGAACGCATAAGTAAAGTCTAGAATCATTAGCATAACTTATGCAGTGGAAGGGGTGGGTGGACGGAGGGAATCCCCCTAGGGTGCTGTTTGCTTTAGTTGTTGGTTTGCTTTTGTTCTGTATTTCGTCATGGTGATCGGATTGTATTTACAGAGTACTCCCCGGGCGGGGCACTACATACCCTAGTAACACCCTCCCCCCGGTCTGGAAGAATTTGTATGAAATGTGACCAATAATAGAAATATAGTGTTCAGGAGACATAAACAAAAACGTGAGTAAATGTCGGAGTACTCACTGCATATGGCTTTGTCTTCGTCTGAATTATCTCCACAGTTTTGCCGTAACATTTAAATTTGAGGAGGATGCAGCCACCGTGTTTGCAGTTAAACTCATCTCGGGGGCCAAAGCAGCCGGTGGCTGGAATTATAGGCACAAATAACGTGACACAACATGTGTGTCTGCGGTCGTGTTTGTGTGTCTAAGTAGAGTGATGGGGATATAGATTTTTTGATAGAAAGGCAGATAGACAGCCAGAGAGTCTGGCTCAGATAGAGAGGTAAATTTACTGTCACATATATAGATATACGGGCACATAGACAGGTAGACATGAAGAAAGTCTGGCACTTAGACAGAGAGAATGGGATACTGGTATATAAACATGTAGATTAAATGATACATAGTAAGTTAGATAGATACGCTATTGGCACATTCACAGGTAGAGAGACTGACAATAGACAGGTAGAGAGACTGGCTTATAGAAAGGTAGAGAGACTGGTACATAGACAGGTAGAGAGACTGGCACATAGACAGGTAGAGAGACTGGCACGTAGATAGGTAGAGAGACTGGCACATAGACAGATAGAGAGACTGGCACATAGACAGATAGAGAGACTGGCACATATACAGATAGAGAGACTGGCACGTAGATAGGTAGAGAGACTGGCACATAGACAGGTAGAGAGACTGGCACATAGACAGGCAGAGAGACTGGCACGTAGACAGGTAGAGAGACTGGCACGTAGACAGATATAGAGACTGGCATATAGACAGGTAGAGAGACTGGCACATAGACAGGTAGAGAGACTGACACGTAGACAGGTAGAGAGACTGGCACGTAGACAGAGAGACTGGCACATAGACAGATAGAGAGACTGGCACGTAGACAGGTACAGAGACTGGCACATAGACAGATATAGAGACTGGCACATATACAGGTAGAGAGACTGGCACATAGACAGGTAGATATAAATTATGTTTACTAAATTGATGAATAGGCAGAGAGATAAAAATAGTTTCAAAAAAGCCACCATTTAGACGGAGCAAATAATCATCAGATTAACAGAAAGATATAATGAATAATGGATAATCTGAACGCTGGCACATAGACAGGTAGAGAGAAATATAGACAAATAGACAGGTCTTAAAATAAGTAGATAGAAATATAGATATACAAGTAGATAAACAGATGTTATAGAGATAGATATGCATTCTGTGTCACAGCCAGGGTACCTATTGACCTAAAAGTCCTAGTTCTGACATCTCCTTCTTCAATAGTTTTATGGTATTAACTAACGCTAACTGTGGGTGGTACTATAAACATTAGCATAACTTAAGCAGGGGAAGGGGGTGGGTGGACGAAGGGAATCTCTCCAGGGTTTTGTTTGCTTTAGCTGTTGGTTTGTTTTTGTTATGTATTTCGTCATGGTGATCGGATTGTATTTACAGAGTACTCCCCGTGCGGGACGCTACATACCCTAGTAACATCCCTCCACCAGGTCTGGAAGAATTTGTATGAAATGTGACCAATAATAGAAATATAGTGTTCAGGAGACATAAACAAAAACGTGAGTAAATGTCGGAGTACTCACAGCATCTGACTTTCTCTTCGTCTGAATTATCTCCACACTGATTATAGCCGTTACACTTCAGACGGTAGTGGATGCATTTACCGTTGTCGCACTTGAATCTTCTGGGGGGACAAGACATGGTGGCTGGAATTATAGGCACAAATAACGTGACACAACAGAATTACTCCATGTGTGCCTGTGGTCGTGTGTGTGTGTGTGTGTCTAAGTAGAGTGATGGGGATGTAGATTTTTTGATAGTAAGGCTGATAGACAGTCAGAGAGTCTAGCACAGATAGAGAGGTAGATTTGTTGTCACATATATAGATATACTGGCACATAGACAGGTAGACATGAAGAAAGTCTGGCACTTAGACAGAGAGAAGGAGATAGTGCTATATAAACAGGTAGATTAACTGATACATAGTAAGTTAGACAGATACGATATTGGCAGATTTACAGGTAGAGAAACTAGCACATAGACAGGTAGAGACTAGCACATAGACTGGTAGAGAGACTGGCTTAAAGACAGGTAGAGAGACTGACCTATAGACAGGTAGAGAGGCTGGCACATAGACAGATAGAGAGACTGGCACATAGAGACAGATATTGTTACATAGACAGGTAGAGAGACTTGCACATAGACTGGTATAGAGTCTGGCACATAGACAGTTAGAGAGGCTGGCAAAAAGACAGGTAGATATAAAGGATGTTTACTAAATTGATGAATAGGCAGAGAGACTAAAATAGTTTGAAAAAAGTATACATTTAGACAGAGCAAATAATCATCAGATTAAAAGAAAGATATATTGAGTAATGGATAATATGAACGATACAATAAATCATCGACAAATAAACAATACATAGACAGATAGAGAGAACTATAGACAAATAGTCAGATCTTAAGATAAGTACATAGACATTTAGATGGTCAAGTAGATAAACACAGGGCTATAGAGAAAAATATGTATTTTGTGTCATGGCCAGGGTACCTATTGACCTAAATGTCCAAGTTCTGATTTTTCCTTCATTTATAGTTTTATGCTAGTAACTAACATTCACTGTGTACAATTTACTGAAGGAAAATATTTCTTGCTAATGATGTTCACTGGTGTAAACTGACTAGCATTAGTTTTCTGTTTTTGTTTGCATTAAGATGGCCAGGAAGCGATATAAAGTGGAAAGTTTAATGTTGTATTTTATTTTTTTCTGTTCGGAAGAAACGAAAACTCACGTTTTGTTGTTCGTATATTTATAAAAAAATTATCAAAATTATGTGAGGAATTTGCGTGGAGATATTTTTAGATTTACAGCACCCGACTTCATCAGCTCTGTCCCTACATTTGTCCAGTGTCGCAGACAAATACGTCCTTTAGACAGATGCCATTTTTACACACATATTGAAACGGATGAATGGTTTGTTTTAATATTTAGAAACTTTTATTTAACTTGCTGTGTCTGTCCGTTCTTTGTACACGTAGACAGAGGTGCAGATGTGTCTGTCCGTTCTTTGGGGGAGCTTACAGTCGTTGTCTGGAATTATAGGCACAAATCACGTAACACTACATAATTATTCCATGTGTTTCTGCGGTCGTATCTGACACAGATAGAGAGGTAGATTTACTGGCACATACACAGTAGATTTACTGTCACATACACAGGTAGATATGAAGAAAGTCTGGCACTTAGACAGAGATAAGGAGATACTGGTATGTAAAGAGGTAGATTAACTGATACATAGGTAGTAAGATAAGATATTGGCATATTTACAGGTAGAGAGACTGGCACATAGACAAGTAGAGACTAGCACATAGACAGGTAGAGAGACTGAAACATAGACAAGTAGATAGACTGGCATATAGACAAATATAAAGAATGGCACATAGACAGGTAGAGAGACAGGCACATAGACAGGTAGAAAGACTGGCACATTTACAGGTAGAGAGACTGGCACATAGACAGGTAGAGAGACTAGTACATAGACAGGTAGAGAGACAGGCAGATAGACGGGTGAAGAGATTGGCACATACACAGGTAGAGAGATGGGCACATCGACACATAGACACATAGACACATAGAGAGACTGGCACATAGAAAGGTAAAGAGACGAGCACATAGACAGGTAGAGACTAGCACATCGACAGGTAGAGAGACTGGCACATAGACAGGTATAGAGACTGGCAAATAGACAGGTAGAGAGACTGGAACATAGACAAGTAGACAGACTGGCATATAGACTAATATAAAGAATGGCACATAGACAGGTAGAGAGACTGGCACATAGACAGATATAGAGACTGGCACATATACAGGTAGAGAGACTGGCACATAGACAGATATAGAGACTGGCACATAGACAGGTAGAGAGACTGGCACATACACAGGTAGAGAGACTGGCACGTAGACAGATATAGAGACTGGCACATATACAGGTAGAGAGACTGGCACATAGACAGATATAGAGACTGGCACATAGACAGGTAGAGAGACTGGCACATACACAGGTAGAGAGACTGGCACGTAGACAGATATAGAGACTGGCACATAGACAGGTAGAGAGACTGGCACGTAGATAGATAGAGAGACTAGCACGTAGACAGGTAGAGAGACTGGCACGTAGATAGATAGAGAGACTGGCACGTAGACAGGTAGAGAGACTGGCACATAGACAGGTAGATATAAATTATGTTTACTAAATTGATGAATAGGCAGAGAGAAAAAAATAGTTTTGAAAAAGCATCCATTTAGACGAAGCAAATAATCATCAGATTAACAGAAAGATATAATGACTAATGGATAATCTGAACGCTGGCACATAGACAGGTAGAGAGAAATATAGACAAATAGACAGGTCTTAAAATAAGTAGATATAAATATAGATATACAAGTGGATAAACAGATGTTATAGAGATAGATATGCATTCTGTGTCACAGCCAGGGTACATATTGACCTAAAAGTCCTAGTTCTGACATCTCCTTCTTCAATAGTTTTATGGTATTAACTAACGCTAACTGTGGGTGGTACTATAAACATTAGCATAACTTAAGCAGGGGAAGGGGGTGGGTGGACGAAGGGAATCTCTCCAGGGTTTTGTTTGCTTTAGCTGTTGGTTTGTTTTTGTTCTGTAATTCGTCATGGTGATCGGATTGTATTTACAGAGTACTCCCCGGGCGGGACGCTACATACCCTAGTAACACCCTCCCCCCGGTCTGGAAGAATTTGTATGAAATGTGACCAATAATAGAAACATAGTGTTCAGGAGACATGAACAAAAACCTGAGTAAATGTCAGAGTACTCACTGCAGTTGGCTTTCTTTTCGTCTGAATTATCTCCACAGTCATCCATGTTGTCACACTTCCAATCGTTGAAGATGCAATTACCGTTGCTGCATTTGAACTCATTGGGGCTACAAGACTTGTTGGCTGGAATTAAAGGCGCAAATAACGTGACACAACAGAATCCTTCCATGTGTGTCTGCGGTTGTGTGTGTGTGTCTAAGTAGAGTGATGGGGATGTAGACTTTTCGATAGAAAGGCTGATAGACAGTCCATGAGTCTGGCACAGACAGATAGGTAGATTTACTGTCACAAATATAGATATACTGGCACATAGACAGGTAGATATGAAGAAAGTCTGGCACTTAGAAAGAGAGAAGGAGAAACTGCTATATAAACAGGTAGATTAACTGATACATAGTATGTTAGACAGATACGATATTGGCAGATTTACAGGTAGAGAAACTAGCACATAGACAGGTAGAGAGACTAGCACATAGACTGGTAGAGAGACTGGCTTAAAGACAGGTAGAGAGACTGACTTATAGACAGGTAGAGAGGCTGGCACAGAGACACAGAGACTGGTACATAGACAAGTAGAGAGACTTGCACATAGACAGGTAGAGAGACTGGCAAAAAGACAGGTAGATATAAAGGATGTTTACTAAATTGATGAATAAGTAGAGAGACTAAAATAGTTTGAAAAAAGTATACATTTAGACGGAGCAAATAATCATCAGATTAACAGAAAGATATATTGAGTAATGAATAATATGAACGACACAATAAAACATTGACAAATAAACAATACATTGACAGATAGAGAGAACAATAGACTAATAGTCAGATCTTAAGATAAGTACATAGACTTTTAGATGGACAAGTAGATATAAAGATATATATAGAGATACCTATTGACCTAAAAGTCCAAGTTCTGAATTTTTCTTTCATTTATAGTTTTATGCTAGTAACTAAAATTCACTGTGTACAATTTACTGAAGGAAAATATTTCTTGCTAATGATGTTCACTGGTGTAAACTGACTAGCATTAGTTTTTGATTTTGTTTGCATTGTAATAAGATGGCCAGGAAGCGATATAAAGTGGAAAGTTTAATGTTGTATTTTTATTTTTTTCTGTTCGGAAGAAACGAAAACTCACGTTTTGTTGTTCGTATATTTATAAAAAAATTATCAAAATTATGTGAGGAATTTGCGTGGAGGTATTTTTAGATTTACGGCACCGGACTTCATCAGCTCTGTCCCTACATTTGTCCAGTGTCGCAGACAAATACGTCCTTTAGACAGATGCCATTTTTACACACGAAGTCAAAACCTGGGCAGGCTACAATAGATAAGACATATTGAAACGGATGAACGTTTCTGTTTTAATATTTAGAAACTTTTATTTAACTTGATGTGTCTGTCCGTTCTTTGTACACGTAGACAGAGGTTCAGATGTGTCTGTCCGTTCTTTGTACACGTAAACAGAGGTGCAGATGTGTCTGTCCGTTCTTTGTACACGTAGACAGAGGTACAGATGTGAAAACAAGCAATTAAGCCTGTTCCATTCTGGACACAGGACGTGCTAGCGCATTTTCGTGTTATGTATCAATACGTTTGTTAGCTTTCAGTACATATTTGTAAATTTTGGAAATGTTTATAAATTCAATTGTGTAATGCATATATCTATAAAAATGTTATAAAGACGTTTCTTTATATTTGAAAAAAAATTATTTTCTCTTAAATCTAACTACAAGTGGTTTGTGGTTACTGAAATAGGACTCATAATTGAAAACAATCGAAATTGTAGTCATTTAATCGTCCGAAAACTCCGTCAATTGTTGCATAGCTCTGATACTTTCAATTAAACTCAGAACACAAGCTTACTATTTCATTTGATGAGTTTCTTAATAAATCTTGGTGAAACTATGTGCTGCAGTATTTCGCACCAAATAAATGGGTTATTGAACGTACAATATGTAGAATGGGGCCATATATATAATATATTAGCCCCTTAGGAGCCCTGAAGCCCGGCCCTCAGAGGTCCTATCGCGAAATGAACTTTTGATGTACACTTAGCAGGCCAAGACCTACAAAATGATATATACATCATGGGTCTAGGACTTATGGTTGCTGAGATATAGGGCGCTCCTTTATTAATATAGCTTATATAGTAAGAAACGGTACTTTATAAGCCCCCTTTTACGGCCCTCAGAGGTCAGATCGCGAAATGGAAAAAGTCATTTCTCGGCAGGCCAAGACCTACAAAATGATATATACATCATGGGTCTAGGACTTATGGCTGTTGAGATCTAGGGTGATGACGGACAGACAGACAGACAAAACGGGGACAATAGAGCATTTTTTTTCGAAAATTCTCTAAAAACCGTCAGGCTAATGACCGTTAAAAAAATTATTTATAAACATAACAACACTTCCGTCAACGTGAGCGTTGACCTATTTGTGGTTGGCCAGACCAAATCCGACCGTGACCTATTGACTTCTTGCGGTCAGTATGTAAATAGCTTTACTGGTACTAGTTGTTATTATAAAAGCGGTAGAAGAGGGGGGGCATGCAAACATCCGTCAAATCGGGCTCCGTAATTTATAAGGCCGCCCCTGAGAACATACACAAGTCAAGAAAAATAAATGCAGAATTAAATTTTAGTGATTGGTCAACCTTACCGGAGCGTTTTTGAGAACTATTGGCACTGGCAGCTATAATAAGGACGACGAGAAGTGCAGCCACGGACAATCTGATAGACATTTTATTGTTTGTAACAATTATTTTAATCTGAAATGAAAGATTCTTATTTTATTTTAAATCACTCATAGTTATAAATCACTCATAGTTATAAATCACTCTTAGTTATAAATCACTCATAGTTATAAATCACTCATAGTTATAAATCACTCATAGTTATAAATCACTCTTAGTTATAAATCACTCATAGTTATAAATCACTCATAGTTATAAATCACTCTTAGCTACATCTTACCTTGGATTTAAATATAAAGAAAAATAAATAGAAATAAAGTGTCACCACAAATACATTTTCTATATTTATTTCATGCCTCATATGTGTTCATGTGTAAATATTAATTTTTTTTAGACAAAGTGATTTGTATGTTCGAAACTAATCACTATGGTAAAGCCAACATAATAATTATACAAAAATAATAACAACCATCATTCCAATTTTTTTTCATTGACTCGCTGGACGTCTGAGCAGGCCCGAAGCGTGTGGGGGGCAGGAATGCCGGGCCACAATGCGTTTTTTCTGGCCCCTCCTCTGCTTCTTTGCTCTACTTAGTAAAATGTATTTCCTGCCAACCCCCTGCTATTGCCTGGCCCCTGCATCTGAATCAATATTATTGTCAACATGAAAAGTATAATGATGAATAATCAATGAAGTAGATTGTAAGATGTCTGATGATAAGAAGACGTGACCGACTCACGTCTGATCTCTCAAGGCCGTATATTTTTAGGTTAATATCATCAAGCTGCCGACTCTGACATTTTTAAAAGGAACATTTGCACTGTGTAATACTTAATCAAAGGCATTCACATCCAGTAGCGGATAAAATTGAGTGTACTTTAGACTTACTCACATTCCTGAAATAGACCTCAAAATATACCTCAAAATAGACCTCAAAATAGACCTCAAAATAGACCTAAAAAAGAAAATAGACCTAAAAAGACCACAAAATAGACCTAAAAATAGACCTCAAAATCTTTGGCTGGCAGATTTCGTGACAAACTAAGCTTCAAGCAGAGAGCGTCTACAAAGGGAGAACGAAATCCGTGCGATTTGTTTTTTTCAGTCTAATCATCAAAATATTTCCTTTTACTGCTAGTCTTCAGTCTCTATGCTGCTTCAGACATGGATGGAGCATGACATTAAATTAGAGGAGATTTTCCGTGGGCTAAAAAGGTTTTAATGGGCAAGACTCAATATGTTGTTATTATCAGGGCTGGGGTGTCGGCAAAATTATTTACAACGTAAAAGAAATATTGACAGTATACTAACATCATACAGTGTAATATCAAATAAATTGGTAATATTCGTGCACATGTTATGTAACTATTAAGTCTGATACAAGTTTGATATACCAATACATTTACAGCGTTTTCCTATCTTTCTTATTTATTATCTGGAAGTTGCCGATTTGAAGAATAAACAAACATGCTGGCTGGCTAGACACCCTCTATTACACACAGCCATGGGCGTCGCTGGGAATTTATCCAGGGGGACAAAAAAGACGTTTTTTTAATTTTAACTGACAATGCCATACCGTTTTATTCCTTAATTAAATCCAAGTTAAGTATAACATTAATTTAATTATTTATATTGACATAATGCATTTGCAAATTCAAACGTTTTAATTTGTTTTGTTTAATTTGACCTTCTTTAGCGTGATTTGTCCTTCGAAAATGATTTTGACATTCGGGTTTTTTAAAAATCAGGCAACTCTTGTTAGTTTATAATCGTCTGCTACATTGAAGTAACAGAAGTGTAAGATCTACTTCAAGATATACTAAAGTATGCTATTTTTTGTTCTAAATCTTGAGAGGCCCTTTAGCTACCTTTAATTAATTTCTCATTTAATTGTAGGCTTATGTTGAAATATTGGTCCAGATTATTGTCAACGATTGCCTAAGTAAGTCACTGCAATGTACGGACATATCCAACAACACTGGAGTAATGATGCTTGGCAGTTTATAAGTGGCCATTCAGAGTATGCAAGATGCTCAAGGTCTACAGACAATAGTAAAATATTGATATTCCAGAGCTATTTTTAGAGAAGAGAACGACGCATGAAGAATATATATACTTTAAAGTTAATAGAGAAAAGAAATCAAGCCTAAAATATGTAGTTAAAAATGATAAAAATGTTATATATTGATAAAGGTTGCATACTTTTCAGAAAGGTGGTAGGGAAGAGGGGGGGGGTGGCAAAAAACTCGAACATGGCACCTCAACAGCTAGCTTCGGACTGGGCTTTCATGAAGTTCCATAGTAACGTAGATTGGGAAATATTTCAGACAGATTGAGAGAAATTAAGCTGTGGAAGGGGGGTGTAGTGACGAGTTGTATTATTGTAGGAACATTTGAAACAGGTCAGTTGTTGAGGTTCTAAAAGACTGGATAAGTTTGTGTGTAATCCTTCTCTAATTTGGATATATATATATATATATATATATATATATATGTATATATATATATATATATATATATATATATATAAAGGGAAATGCAAACTAAACATTTCTTATGATATAAAATGAATGAGTGAATAACAGAGTGAACATAGCCACGAGCCTTTCTATCTGCTTTCAGTCACAATTCTGTTAATTTTGACAATTCTTGGTACTATAGAGATTCTCGCTTTGGAAATTAATACATTCGCCGATAAACAGATTTATCTATCTATCTATCTATCTATCTATCTATCTATCTATCTATCTATCTATCTATCTATCTATCTATCTATCTATCTATCTATCTATCTATCTATCTATCTATCTATCTATCTATCTATCTATCTATCTATCTAATACCTACCTACCTACCTACCTATCTATCTATCTATCTATCTATCTATCTATCTATCTATCTATCTATCTATCTATCTATCTATCTATCTATCTATCTATCTATCTATCTATCTATCTATCTATCTATCTATCTATCTATCTATCTATCTATCTATCTATCTATCTATCTATCTATCTATCTATCTATCTATCTATCTATCTATCTATCTATCTATCTATCTATCTTTCTATCCATCCGTCTGTTCATCTGACTATCTATCTTTCATTGCTAGAATACAAGGAAAGCCAACTAAATGTTAACTACAGAATGTTGATTTGCTATGGACGCCCACATCTATAGGAGATGTCTATCTCCATGAAGTTGAATTGAAATGAACGTCTTGGTCCCTTAGATCCATAGAATGGATCCGTCAATTGTGATGAACAATAAACAAAGACTTGACTGCACAAATACTTAAAATAATAATTAGCTGTATTGATTAGAGATTGCTATCAGACCTACCTGCTTACAGCTGGAAAACTTGTGTTGGTTCTTTAGTCTGTAGTTTTAACAAATAATTCTATTCAGCTGGTGATGCTTTTCTTACCAATAATTTGTAAACCAGATGTCACAACCTGGGGGGAAAAGTTGAATACAGTTTTTCAGTTTATTGTATTATACAACACACCAGAGGCGGCCTTAGCATTATGCTTATCCTAGGGGGGAGGGGCTTTTGTTAGACCTAGGGGGAGGGGCTTTTGTTAGACCTAGCGGGAGGGGCTTTTGTTGGACCTAGGGGAGGGGCTTTTGTTGGACCTAGGGGAGGGGCTTTTGTGACATAGGAGGGGCTTTTGTTTGACCTAGGGAGCGGGGCTTTTGTGGGACCTAGGGGGAGGGGCTTTTGTGGGACCTAGCGGGTGGGATTTTGTGGGACCAAGGGGGAGGGGCTTTTGTGGGATCTAGGGAGATGGGTTTTGTTGGACGAAGGAGAGGGGTTTTGTTGGACCTAGGGAGGGGCTTTTGTTGGACCTGGGGAGGGGCTTTTGTTGGACCTAGGATGCGTGTGTTTTTCGGGGCCTAGGGTGTTATAAGGCTTCAATTGTTTCAAATTTTTATTTATTGTGTTGTATTAGTGGAAACCCCCCTCCTCCCCCCCCGTTGTTAGGGAAGTCAGGGGCCCTAGAGTTTCTAAAATCGTTCCAACCTATTAGTTGCCTAAGGGCTCATAATGCTGCAGTGAACCAGCTCATTTATGGCACGCACACACACACAATACAAGAGAGCGCATACACGTTACATGAGAGCGCACACATTTTACAAAATAGCGCACACTCGTTACAAGAGCCCACACACGTTACAAGAGAGCACATACATGTTACAAGAGAGCGCACACGTTACAAAATAGCGCACACACGATACTAGAGAGCAATCGCACGTTACAAGAAAGCGCACACACGTTACAAGAGAGAACACACATGTTACAAGAGAGCGTACACATGCTACATAATAGAGCACACACGATACTAAAGAGCAAACACACGTTACAAGAGACCACACACGTTATAAGAGAGAGAAAACACGTTACAAGAGAGCGCACACATGTTACAATATAGCGCTCACACGTTACAAGAGAGCGCACACATGTTTCGCTCAGTCTACTAATATACCGTTAATTTACCCTAAAAAAAAAATTACATGTTTCTATAATAGTTATACACAGTCAAATGTTTTTTTTCCGCCCATATCGCTCTCAAAAATTAAGGGGAGACACATTGATCTTGACTCTATTTACTAACACGTGGCAGATAGCGATGAATCACATTGATCTTGACTCTATTTACTAACACGTGGCAGATAGCGATGAGTCACATTGGTCTTGACTCTATTTACTAACACGTGGCAGATAGCGATGAGTCACATTTATCTTGACTCTATTTACTAACACGTGGCAGATAGCGATGAGTCACATTGATCTTGACTTTATTTACTAACACGTGGCAGATAGCGATGAGTCACATTGATCTTGACTCTATTTACTAACACGTGGCAGATAGCGATGAGTCACATTGATCTTGACTCTATTTACTAACACGTGGCAGATAGCGATGAGGCTGCCTTACAAACGTCGGCCAATCCCGTGCATGGTAATAAAATTCACAGTATGGTTTTAAATCTTGAGGGACAAAAGAAATGTAAAACTAAAAAAAAGTTGATTTTTTTTTTTGCTTTTGTATTGCTATTTAATGGTTATCGCAGTTCTTGGTTGTTGATGCTGCTGTTGTTACTGTTGTTGTTGTTGTAGCGGTGGTTGTTGTTTTTGCTGCTCTATTGTAACATGTGTGCGCTCTCTTGTAACATGTGCGCGCTCTTGTAACATGTATGCGCTATTTTGTAACATTTGCGTGCTCTTTTTGCTTGAGATAGGTTGGGTTTGGGGTGGGGAGGTGGTGTAAAAAAAAAAGCTCACTTTTCCCATCAGGACAGGTGAAACGTAGAATTGATCTGTATATTAATGGGTGTGTGACTAGTATTACGTCCATCGGCCTTTACTTTCCCAATTTAACTCAGGTACTCAATTAAAGCTGGGTGTCCGAATGGGGAGGTTACTTTCAAACAGATTTTAACGTAAACAAATTCCAAAATTCCTTCTATTTTCACTGAGGATCGAAACGGAAATTCCCAGATTGACACGCGCGCACTAGAGTGTTTCAAAGGATAATGGTGAAAAAAAATTTTTAATTCACTTTCGCTCACCCCCCCCCCCTCCCACAGAAATGTGAGGTTTCGGGTCAGTAATACGTAAGCAAAATTATAGGAAAAAATATTGAGTATAAGTGACTGCTCATTAGCATCAAATGTTTAAGTTTTTTTTTGCAAAAGGGTCATTCCATGTCAACTCAACCAGTTTTTTGACAATTGTTCACCCGACCCCCTCAGATCTTTTTGAAATTTTCAGGGCTTATTGTACATTCAAAGTTGAGTGATTACTGAACATTTCAGGCCATTTGGTCAAAAACTTTGTGAGATATGATTTTTTAAAATTTTAATGGTAGTCACGAGTTCGCGTAACATTTTCATTTTCGCGATATTTGAACGTGAATATTTCAAAAACTAAAAGAGGTATCAGACTGATATTTTCAGTATTTACTCATTGTTTAATCCTGAGTTGAATGATTTATTTATCTCAAGCGTAGCTTGCACAAATAATGCCCTAAAATTTCCAAACATTGCACTTCAGACAGTTTTCATCAATATTTGACCCAGTATAACCAAGAACCTATAAGACATGAAATGATGTTTGTTATACAATTAGTAAGTAACATATATTTGTATACTATTTTGATAGAGAATTTCTGTTTATCAAATAATAGTGTAATCATGTTGGGCACCTTTAAGCATCATGGTCTGCTTTTCTCTCATAAAGCCAAGCTTTCTCATTGTTTGTCAGCTATGAGCTGGATGTAGAGACATCAATAGCAGCAAATCGTGATGTATCAAAGGTCGGTCACGTTTCCTTGAAACATTAAAACAGTGAAAAGTGTGGTCCAGATGATTTAAACAACTTGTCAAACACTGCTGCTGATATTATTTCAAAGATGTGATGACGGCATGTTAGAAACAGAAGGCGTTTGCCAAACATCCGCTGAATAACTGTTATGGCGCCAGTATGAACTCCTGTGTTAGACCAACCAGCCATTCTGGGACACCTTTCAACTCATGTAGTATCTGAACCACAGCTTTACCCATTAATTCACCAGTTGATCATGGAACTTGTAGAATTGTCAGAAGCTCTTCAACCTTCACTCAAGACACAACAATTGGCATTCGATCAACTAGCTCGTCTGATTGGCCACCAACATCTGGTAGTAATTTTCCATCAAAATGAGCAACTAATGGTGTGCTTGGCACAAACATCTCCTTCTGGTTTACTGTGACTGATTGGCAAACATTTTTTCTAGCTCTATATATTGTACTTATTGACAGTGATACTGTTGTTGATTCATCAGCTGGAAAAATTCAACTTTCAACTCCATCTGCCTATCACTTGACAGTTTTTGTTCTTGCCAAGCTTAACATATCTCTCGTACAATGCTTTCAGCTTGCCAACAGCATTGGGTTTCTGTGTCGTTGAGATGTGCGCTATAAACCACATAGCAAAAACTTCATCGATCACATTTGAGCAGCTTTCAGAGAGAGAAAGCTTCTGACTCTTCAAGCAATAAAGCAAACGACGTAGAGTGAGCCCCATAGTTGGTAGGCAGTTAGAACAAGTGACTAAATCAAGAGATGCTAACTGTTGACCAAACAACCAGACATCGCTTTCAGATCTAGTTTTGAAAGTCTTTTGAGGTACAGATGCCATATTAATTATTACAATTGAACTCTAAATCTGAAAGAAAAAGAACGCACAGCAGTGTACTTTGCAGAATGAATAATTCGGAATTAACAATTTAAATGTCAATAATAGTACACTACAAAGACAATGTAGAAAATCCACTTCAAAATTTCATCATATAGGCTTACGATCATGGACGAGGCGTGAGTGTTGCCGGTCTAACTCTTAGAGAAAAATTGATTGATGATTTTATAGCCATATATAATAATATATACAATTTAAATAAATGAATTATATATATATATAAACTTATAATCATTTTATTATGAAAGATTATGCTAACAATATTCAATGCACACAGGACCATCATACAGCTATAAAATGGTCTTGTGAGTATTGAATATAGTTAGCATAATCATTTATAATAAAATGACTACAAGTTTAAATATATATAACATCAGTTATATATAAATCGTATATATTATTAGTCCAATACTTTATACAAATATATAGATCTTTGTTCGTTTGTGCTTTGTATATGGCTATAAAAACATTAATCAAATTTTATCTCTAAGAGTTAGACCGGCAACACTCACGCCTAGTCCCTGCTTACGAATATGCCAAAAAAAGGAGACCCTTTGAGCAGTCTGTTAATGTCAATCTTTTTGACTGAAAATTTTACTGTTACCTAATATATCAATCCTCATCCAATAATGCCCTATGGAGTTAAATTAAAAAAAAAATTTTTTTTGAAACACTCTAGCGCGCAATCTACACCGCTCAAACATACGCCCCCACCTAATCTAATAAACGTGATGATACAAAGTCTGATTAAGGGAAGTTAATGATTGCTTATTTCTGAAAATATAAAATGTAAAATATTGCTAGAAAACAACAACAACAACAGTATCAACAGCGGCAGCAACAACAATACAGCTACAAAAACAGCAGCAACAACAACAGGAACAACAACAGCAGCAGCAAAAACAACAACAGTAGCTACAGCAGTAGCAGCAAAAACAACAACATTAACAACAGCAGCAGCAACATCAATAACAGTAACAACAGAAGCAGCAACAACAACAACAACAGTAACAACAGCAGCAGCAAAACAACAACAAATGTAACAACAGCAGCAGCAGCGAAAACAACAACAGTAACAACGGCAGCAGCGGTAAAATCAACAGCAGAAACAAAGCAGCAGCAACAACAGCATTAACAACAGCAACAGCAGCAAAAACAACAACAGTTACAAAAGCAGCAGTAACAACAACAACAATAACAACAAGAGCAGGAACCACAACAACAACAGAAACAACAACAGCAGGAACAACAACAACAGAAAAAACAGCAGGAACAACAACAGCAGCAGGAACAACAACAGAAACAACAACAGCAGGAACGACAACAATAACAACAACAGCAGGAACAAAAACAACAGAAAAAACAACAGCAGGAACAACAACAGAAACAAAAACAACAGAAACAATAACAGCAGGAACAACAACAACAGAAATAACAGCAGGAAAAACAGCAATAACAGTAACAACTTGAGCAATAACAACAACAACAACAGAAACAACAACAACAGGAACAACAACAACAGTAACAACAGCAGGAACAGCAACAACAGAAACAAAACAGCAGGAACAACAACAACAGAAAAAACTACAGCAGGAACAACAACAACAGAAACAACAACAGCAAGAACAACAACAAAAGCAGGAACAGCAACAAAATTAACAACAACAAAAACAGTAAAAATTACAGCAGGCACAACAACAACATAAACAACAACAACAGAAACAACAACAGCAGGAACAACAACAGAAACAACAACAACAGAAACAATAACAGCAGGAACAACAACAACAGAAACAACAGCAACAGGAACAACAACAACTGAAACAACATCAAGAACAACAACAACAACAGTAACAACAACATCAGGAACAACAACAACAACAGTAACAACAGTAACAACAAAAGAAAACAAATCGAAACACTTTGTCTATCAAAAATAGACTAGAAAGCAATGACAAAGTGCGTTGTTTACAATACATACGATATAACAGACCAATCAGATATAACAGACCAAACAGATATAACAGACCAATCAGATATAACAGACCAAACAGATATAACAGACCAAACAGATATAACAGACCAATCAGATATAACAGACCAAACAGATATAACAGACCAAACAAATATAACAGAACAATCAGATATAACAGACCAAACAGATATAACAGACCAATCAGATATAACAGACCAAACAGATATAACAGACCAAACAGATATAACAGCGCTATGCGCTGGTGTCATTGATGCCATAATTAAAAACAATAAAATAACAGATTTCACAGCCGTAATTCAATACATTGTAAAATAAAAATATTTTTGCAAATCTTTTGCACATTTCATTTTCTTTAATTACAGGTATTAGATTATCATAATTCATTGTTCACTTTGTTTGAACTGGTTTATGAAGTAAACATTAAGTCTGCCAAATATATAAACAAACAAAAAACAAAAACGATAAGGTATTTTGAAACTATTAAAAATGATCCAAATGGATGCAGCATTAGGTCAAAGACTCACCATAATATATATATACAGTCGATTCCGCTTAATTGGGACACATCGGGACCGAGGCTTTTTGTCCCAATTGAGCGGCTGTCCCAATTTAACATACAAATTTACTATTGGCTTCTTGGTTTGGTTTCTTTGAGATTTGTCCCAAATAAGCGGCTGTCCCAATTAACCGGTGTTCCAATTAAGCGGAATCCACTATATATATATATATATATATATATATATATCTGTCTAATATCTCGATACATTTATTAGCACCACTTAATCGCTTTATTTCCTGTTAGAGAGACAGAGAGAGAGAGAGAGAGAGAGAGAGAGAGAGAGAGAGAGAGAGAGAGAGAGAGAAAGAGAGAGAGCAATTTGTTTCAACATGAAAGTCGCAGCTTAGACCTTTCAAAAATGTATATAAATTATTCTTACTATATGAGTATGTATACAATTTAACTTCGATGTTTTAGAAATAAATATTAAAAAAAAATGATACTAGCCCTCATAAAAATTTAAAATACACCAAAATTGTAATAGTTCACGTAAAACAAAAAGCCATGTACCTATGAATTAGTTATCGATGTGTGTAAATTGTTGAGTTCTTAATTTATACATAAGTGGAGACAAAAACATGAAATGTTTGCTTTTAATATTTGGTTTAGAGTACCTTCCCCTGCATTAAAAAATTGTATTTTGGATGATAATATCATTTAAATATCAAGTGTCGAAAACCAGTATGTCACAACCCAATTGGAAAAAAAAAACTAGTGGTCTAGGGGTACATTGGCGAGAGGTTCACCCAGGTCCCCGTAGGTTGGACATACACATTAATATTTATATACATATCTCATATACAAATTAATAACTCTTGATAAATAATCAAACAAATAAATTTAATGCAACTTATAAATTACTATACAGAAAATATTATATTTATGTGTCAATTTGCATCACCCACCCAGTTAAATCAATACAACATAGAAACTGGCATATGGCCCATATAGTATTGATATACAATAAGTACACTACATTATAACATATCATCTATTACATTATGCTGTCCAGTGATCTCTCAAGCCTGGGCCGTCTAGGTCTAAGATCCCTACAGAACGGTTAGGTGTCAGGCAGGTCTATTCACGCTGACCAAGTACTATTCGGACAGGTTAAATTCAATTCAGGGCCTACATGTTACAAACAACATCATAAACGACATAACTACACAATGCTACTTCTATATTACACTACACAACGAATTGTCTAAACTACACAACATACCTCCAGGTCGATCATCCTACCACACACACACACACCAACATCATGTATGTGAATAAACCGGTTACATGAAATAGGGCGAATGCAAAATAAACGTAACAAGTCTATGCGTTGCACGTCACTTGCAGCTGTTCACTGAAAGAGTACCACAAGTTTCGTTTTATAACATGCGCACCTAAATGTGCACACATCCTTTCAAATATACACGCCGACCTGAACTCCGTTCACCTACTCTATGCTATCTTGACTCAGTACACCAACAACTAGATAATGTTTGCATGTATCTACCTATTTGTATCTTTCAACTATCTATGATTATAATTAAAACTTTTTTAAAATTAATAAAAACAATTAACTATACAAAAATACAAAATTTCAAGTAACTCACCCATATCAAAAGTTAGTAGATAAATAACAGCAACTGTCATGTCGAGTCGTTTAATGTGAATGCTGAACAAACTGATGACAAGAAATTAAATGTCCAAATATTTCTGAAAATTGCAGACATTAAACTTACAGAAAATTAGACAGACATTAAACTTACAGAAAATTAGACAGACATTAAACTTACAGAAAATTAGACAGACATTATACGTTTTTTTTAAAAAGAAGGCAGACAATTAATGAATAAATAATAAAAATCTTAAGTCAAACAAAAGCTAAGCCGAATGACGTCATCAGCAGGGCCGTCTTATAGGCGTCGGTTGGTAGAGACACTTTGTGGAGCCACGAGCTTATTTAGCACCCATAGTACATTTTGCTTTATCTATCTATCTATCTATCTATCTATCTATCTATCTATCTATCTATCTATCTATCTATCTATCTATCTATCTATCTATCTATCTATCTATCTATCTATCTATCTATCTATCTATCTATCTATCTATCTATCTATCTATCTATCTATCTATCTATCTATCTATCTATCTATCTATCTATCTATCTATCAGGGGTAGGGCATTCCATAAGCCGCCGACAACTACACCGACACGGGGAGGGGGGGAAAGAGAAATAACTGAGGACTTATTTTCCCTGCATATATATATATATATATATATATATATATATATATATATATATATATATATATATATAATATACTCTGTCCTCGTGATTTTGATTAGTTGTAGAGCTTCTTGGTGAGCAATATAAAATAGTTTATGTGTTTTTTTCTTCAAAGTATTTTACTCTGAGTTGTTGTGCATCACTTGCTCTTCCCTTATTCTTCTTAATAAGCTGGTATTCTTCAAAAACAGACTTTATTTTTTCAAAAACATGTGTATGATATGTTGTTGGAATTCTAGCCTTATTCCATAGTCCCAATATCTGATATGAAGTTAGTTTGGCACTTTCAGAAACAGTTTTCTTTTCTGTATGATGATGAGAGCAAAACACTTTCAGTACATCACCAGTAGTGGGCAAGACATTTGCTGGTAGTACATCTTGTAAATGTCCAATATGCCATACTTCAGTTTTACTGCGAGTTAAACTAACTTCAACTTTTGGTTTTTCCATGAGTCTCTAATTCTGTACTGTAGTCAGCATCAGAGAAACCTTACGTGATTAACAGATTTTATTTATCAAAATGACAGGCAAAATTATCAAAATGACAGCAAATTGTTAAAAAAAAACAACATGGCATCTGTGAACATAAACAATAAAACCTTGCTATAGCATATTTATTACCATAGAATACATTAGACAATTATTCAGGGCACTAAGATCAGATATGAGTGAATGAATAAGTAAGACCAATAGTATACCCTGCATTACAAGACTCTTGTGTCTTGAGCAACCTCTAAATGTTGATATGTTTGGCCAATTTTTGATATTCAAGTTCTTGGGACCAAAACAAAAGTTTTCAGAGGGTGTGCTATTAAATCAGAGAAATTTGTTTTTTTCTCCATTCATTCATGGACCACACTAATATATATATATATATATTACTATTTTCAACGATTGCCTAAGTCAGCAAGTCACTGCAAAGTACAGACATATCCAACAACAATAGAGCAAGGATGCTTGGAAGTTTTTAAGTGGCCACTCAGAGAATGCAGCATGCTGAAATAAAATCACGGCAAGGGCTACAGACAATTATAATAATAATTACAATATAAAAAAATATTTTATATAAAACAACGTTTTTCTTGCGTACTAATAATCAGAAAATAATTTCTGAATAAATTGGTCACATGGTAATAGACTTTATAAGAGCTTCTAATTTTTATAAAAAAGAAAAACGTTTACCTATTCTGCATTTTATTTTTTTCAACTGTAATCAAAATTCAGTCTCATTTTTTGTATTATCTCCCCTTGTTTATCCTGTTTTCTCTTATGCATTTTCCTATTATGTATTCTATTTCCATCATCTTCCTATTCAGTATAATCTCCCACCTGTTTATTGTATATTCTCCACCTACCCTATCTTTATTGTTTTATTTACCACCTGCATGTTCAGTATTATAATATTATACCTTCTATACTATTTACTGACTTGAACACTCATGTTTAGTACAACTTGGTTAAGTTACCCCATCCTCCATTAGTATTTATTTACATATAACAACAGAAACATTATCTGTCAAATAAAAATGTTTATTTCTGTATTTATGTAATTACTTCAGAAAGTTGATCTCATAACACAAGTTCTCGACACAACACTAATGTTACTTGAACAAAAATAAATTTTCCTGAACGCAAGTGTATTATTGTTTGTTCATATGTTAGTTATTTATAAATGTATTTTTCATTACATCATTCAATTGTTTTTCAAGTACAATGTTGTGTTATTCTGATATACTCTCGACACTCACAAAGTGAAATTAAAAAAACAAAAACCAACAGTCGTCAGGTAAATTCTACAAATATATATGCGGGCCGCACCGGGTGACATCAACAACAATTAGAAAAAAAAATAGGTTGCACGTACAAAGATAGTAGACCATTTTTACCCACAATTTCAATATAAATAAATTAGAAGTCTTTTTTTATTCTTATTTGAATTCTTCCATAGAAACTTTACCGGTACGTCTTTGTTGTGTGTTAAACTATTGCTATATTTTGTGCTCTTTTTTTAACGTACCTTTTTTTTAGAGTAAATTACCTAAAACAAAATACGTCTATGATATTAATAGTTATATCAGTCTATCATATACGTTTCAATACACACACACACACACGTATATATGACTAAAATATTTTTTTTATTTTTTATTCCTCATACTGCCACAAGTGGATATTTATCGTATCTATACCAAAAAATATCATTAACAACCCTCAACTGTTAAAAATAGTTCACCCTCAACACGCCCAGTAAATCGTATGTCATACCCGCATTTAGTATTTTAACTGTAATTTTGTTCTTTGTTGTTCCATGCACCGTCGGCATTTTAGTTGGCAACTATTATATGCATAAATAGTATTTGTGTCATTTCTGGATTGAGTCAGTGCAGTTTTGTCAAAAATGCTCCAGCTTCCGAGACGGAGCAAGAGAGTTCAGTCTTTAAATTTAGTGCATATCCGGAAAGGCATCAAATCACCAAAAAATATTGACAGTCTTGATCAAATGCAAAAAATTCTAATGGAACTAGATATCGTAACGGATATAAAACATTTGCTTCTGATGTAAAAAGCAGAAAAGACATGATCATAAATGTTGTTAAGAAGTTTGAAAGTCATGGAAACTATGATTTCACGGCGATGTTTAATGTAAGACATAAGAAAGGAGAGTGATTGTGCCAAGGAGAGCGTTCTATGCAGTTCAGATTTCAACAAAATGAAAAGTTGTACCCCAGAAGATGATTCACAAAAGATTCACCCAAAGAAAAATGAAATTACTTAAAGGGAAAGTGCCAGTCACAGAAAGCTTTACTGAAGAAAGTTTTGCATCAAGTGTCTTAACAAATTTGAATACTGAAGATTCTGTGAGAAAAGAAGATTTTATGAGCGAAGAACAGTCTTCCAGTAATAGAGAAGATAATGACAAACCATTAAATTCTAAAAGACAAAAAACCTCTTCTTCAGTGTGTTTAGTGACTGCAGCACAATTGAGTACAAGGGAGGTCCAAAAGTCGGGAACTGGAGTTTGCATCAATACTCCAACACAAAGCGGCATTTAAAAAGTCTAATGAAAGAAGGAGAAAAATAAAAAAAAAATGATTTCAAAGAAAACTTAAAAAAGAACACTGGTGCTTACAATTTGATGGCAAGATCATACAAAATGAAGCATATAATGGAGGTCAGACTCGCTGTTCTTCAGCTTGCAAATGCAAAAGGAGAAACAATATTCAATGAAAAAAAACTGTCTTCTTCTTTCTTGTTATTTAGACCTGCCATACTACTTCTCGGAATACTTCTTCACTTTTCCCGACAAAAAACTGCAGCAAATACTTGACGAAGAAACAGAAACACTTTCATGATTTTGGATAATAAAAAAAGCTGTATAAATTGGATGATATCACCACATTCTAGATATTATATTGAAACATATCATGAATGATCATTTTGGTACATCAACAACTTCACCAAACATCAACTACTCGTTTGTTTCAACAATAACAGAAAAGTATGAACAACTCAAAACATCATTTGATAATGCTGGAGCACCACTAAAGAAATCAGAATAAGAGTGCTGGCGAGATGACATGGCTTTAACATAATGCTACAGGATTTTCAAAACTAGAGGAAGCTTACCAAAAGTAAATTTTCAATCACTTTCAAGAATCAGTAATGCGAGATGGAACTCAAGGGCAATTTATTGTTTGTCATCATTCGTTCTGATACCGGAGTATCTGCAAACAGTTAATATTAAGGCAGCATCTGATTTCATCAGTGGTACGTGGGCTGACATCTGGTTCTTTGCCCAGTGCTTCCATACTACTGACTTTGACAATTTATCATACGGTTGTAAGCAGCATACAAAGACTTTGAAGTCATTAAAAACATAATGGTCAACAGATTCCAACTTCTATATCAACGCAGCGTTCTAATATTATGCAGAGCGTGCAATTAAAGTGATGCTAGATTTACTTCCACTTTGCAAGTCCATTGAAAGATTGAACATTAAGTTTCTTTTAACTAATGCACAATAGAAATGTACATTGTAACATTTTAACAATTATCAATATTATTCTTATGTCACTTATATTTGTAATGGTGAAACTTTTGTCGAAATATAAAAAAAAAATATGTTCTAAATTATTCGTGTCAATTGGAGGGTGAACTTTTTTATGCAAAACAAAAATTGCACATATTTTCTTTATTTGTGATACAAAGATTCACCAAACATGATAAGGGGATTTAGCATTATATTTTAGTCATACACCTATTATATGTATATTATTGTATATACACATATAAATGAAAAATGTATATCAACAAACACAGGAAAAAATGTGAGTTAAATACAAACATTATTTTAATATGTGGACGTTATATTTGTTAATTTCATTAAAAAACAAAATTACAAAGTATTGGCCCAGTTGACGAGAATACTGTAAGTCTCATGGTCTATGATTCTGTTACGGTGTTCTGTGCTGTACACTAGAATACACCTCTATAGGAAATATCAATAGAAATCTGAGTTTGAATACAAATGTACACAAATTTACAATACGGGTAGAACAAAAAATAATTAAGAAAGCATGAACCTATAAGTAAAGTCTAGAAGGATGAGCATAGCTTAAGCAGAGGGAGGGGTAGGGGTGGGTGGACGGAGGGAATCCCCTAGGGTGGTGTTTGCTTTAGTTGTTGGTTTGTTTTTGTTCTGTATTTCGTCATGGTGATTGGATTGTATTTTCAGAGTACTCCCCGGACGGGGCGCTACATAGGAGCCGTCGATAAAGTACGTCACGCTCCAAAGAAAGGGGGGAGGGGGTGTAAGAAAGTGTGACAGGGGGATGGGGGGTCAGGTCAAGTGTGACGTCACATTTTTTATATATTTTTTAAATTTTAAATTAAAAATTTTATTTTTTTAGTAAAACTTAATAGTTTTAAAAATAATTTTCAAAAATTTTGTGAAACACTTGAATTAGTTTTATGTCAAAATAGCATGAATTGCATATCTTTTCAATGTGTTGTTCACAATTCCTCATATTGGGCTAGGAGTTCATATTTCAACTTTTACCTTCGAGATTTTTTCCTCCTCCAATTCCAATCAACCAAACAACTGATGCAGGGCCGTTATTTTCAATTAGGTACAGTAGGTACTATGCTTAGGGCCTACGGACTTTTCAATGGCTTATGAAAGCTAGAACATAAAGTGAAAACCAGATCAGAATGCCAATAAAATTTAATAATGTTTGCATTAAAGTAACTATATATAACCGTGTGAGATGAGCACGTCAAGCTGCAGATCTGTAAATTACAGTATGTTAACTTTTCGGCTCTTTGTCTTAGCAAAGTCACATACAACGTCCTCAAAAGATTTCAAAAAGCAAAGAAGTGCGGTTGCACTCTTGAAAAATATTAAAATGAAGATCGAGCGGACCTACGACTTTGAAAGTGTCTAGGGCCTACGATGACTTTAAAACGGCCCTGAACTGAAGGACTCAGAGCTTCAGAAAGAGCAGATGCCGATGCTCATAAATTTCCTTTATTGTTTGTGGCACAAACTCTCAAATTTGATGACATTGTGCCAAGGTCAACAGGAGTTTTAAAAGTACAACCATATGACCTTTATCGTCCATCTTTGCAGACTACCTTACATGATCTAATCTGCAAATACTTTGCCTCACAAACAATGTTGAAGAAACATACAGGACAACACAGAGCTCGGGCGCAGGTGAATGAGGCAACCCAAAATTTGTCAGAATTAACTCAGATAAAACGCCTCCGTCCTTTGAGAATCGCTGCTAGAAGGCAAAGAGAGCTCATGGCAGTTATTGGCAGAAAGGAAAATTACACATTCAGAGGATGTTGAGTGGCTAGACAAGGATGAAGTTGATCTGTCTGCAATTATTCTTCCAGGAGACGATGATGGGGAAAGATTTATGTCAGTCGTAAATATGGATGAACACTTCACTTCACCATGAATGGATGATGTCTAGTGAATATGTTTTTAATTAAACATAATTCATAGATACACTATAAACATTTTCTATATAGCACAAGAGCTGCTCACATGATTTGTTAATCTAGTCGTTTTTTTTAGTCGCATTATTTTGTTTCCATTTTTATTATTTAATCACTGGTTGAGGTCAGGTTTCGCTAATATACTTCTTATCCTGTGTCAATAGAATGCATAATCGGAAGATTGTCTCAAAGTTGACCTCACCCATTGTACATGAAAAAGTAGCAGATAAATGATGTTTATTATATAATTGTCAAGTCTAATTTTTGCAATTTTTTTTTCAAATTCAGTTGATTGAGTTGTTGTTTCAAAGAATAACTGTGACATATGTTGACAATTAGTATTCTACTAGCAAAGTCATATAATAATCTGATAGTTCTTTTAATATTTATATTTTAAGGCAGTTTAATAGTGAAGTGCATTTTAAGTTTTTGATAAAATTTTAAGTTGTTGATTAATTTTTTTTTTTGAAAGTGTGACGTACTTTAAACGGGGGTCCCGAGATTTGTGACACTTTGTGACGGGGGGGGGGGCTCAAAAATGGTCAAAAATAGCTTGAAGTATTTTATGGACGGCCCCATACCCTGATAACACCCCCCCCCTTTCTGGTCTGGAAGATTTTGGATAAAATGCGACGAATAATAGAAATAAAATGTTCAGAAGACATAAACAAAAACGTGAGTAAAAGTCTGTGTACTCACAGCAGCCGGTTTCGTCTGATCTATCTCCACAGTCATCTTTACGGTTACACTTGCGGGATCTGCTGATGCATTTACCGTTGGAGCACTTGAAATAATATTTTTGGTCACTACAGTTGGTGGCTGGAATTATGGGCACAAATCACGTGACATAACAGAATTATTCCATGTGTTTTTTGTGTGTCTGTGCGCGCGTGTGTGTGTCTAGTCTAAGTAGAGTGATGAGGATGTAGATTTTTCGATAGAAAGGCTGATAGAAAGCCTCAGAGATTGGCTCAGATAGAGAGGTAGATTTACTGGCGCATAGGTAGATTTACTTGAACATACACAGGTAGACATGAAGAAAGTCTGGCACTTAGAGAGGAGGAGATAATGATATATTAACAGGTAGATTAAGTGATACATAGGTAGGCAAGTAGATAAACAGATAGATACAGAGATAGATTTGTATTCTGTGTCACGGCCTGGGTACCTATTGACCTAAAAGTCCAAGTTCTGATATTTCCTTTATTAATAGTTTTATGGTAGTAACCAACTTTAACTTAGGTGGTACTAGAAGCATTAGCATAACTTAAGCAGGGGGAGGAGGTGGGTGGACGGAGGGAATCCCCCTAGGGTGGAGTTTGCTTTAGTTGTTGGTTTGTTTTTGTTCTGTATTTCGTCATGGTGATCGGACTGTATTTTCAAAGTACTCCCCGGGCGGGGCGCTACATACCCTAGTAACATCCCACTCCCTATCCCCACCCCCAGTCTGGAAGAGTTTGTTTAAAATAATACCAATAATAGAAATAATGTGTTCAGGAGACATAAACAAAAACGTGAGTAAATGTCGGAGTACTCACTGCATTTGGCTTCGTCTGATCTATCTGTACAGTCATCTTTGCGGTCACACCTATGGTAGTGGGTGATGCATTGACCGCTGTCGCACTTGAATTGATTGGGGCCACTACAGTCGGTGGCTGGAATTATAGGCACAAATCTCGTGACACAACAGAATTATTCCATGTGTTTTTTTGTGTATATGCGCGCGCGCGCGTGTGTGTGTGTCTACGTAGAGGATGGGGATGTATATTTCTCAATAGAGAGGTTGATAGACATCCAGAGAGTCCGGCACAGATAGAGAGGTAGATTTACTGGCACATAGGTAGATTTACTGGCACACAGACAGGTAGAGAGACTCGCACATAGACAGGTAGAGAGACTGGCACATAGACAGGTAGAGAGACTGGCACATAGACATATAGAGAGACTGGCACATAGACATGTAGGTAGACTGGCACATAGACAGGTAGAGAGACTGGCACGTAGACAGCTAGAGAGACTGGCACATAGACAGGTTGAGAGACTGGCACATAAACAGGTAGATCCTGGCACATAGACAGAGAGTCTGGCACATAGACAGGTAGAGAGACTGGTCATAGACAGGTAGAGAGACTGGCACATGAACAGGTAGAGACTGGCACATAGACAGGTAGAGAGACTGGCACATAGACAGGTAGAGAGACTGGCACATGAACAGGTAGAGAGACTGTCACATAGACAGGTAGAGAGACTGGCACATAGACAGGTAGAGAGATTGTCACATTGACAGGTAGAGAGACTGGCACATAGACAGGTAGAGAGATTGTCACATTGACAGGTAGAGAGACTGGCACATAGACAGGTAGAGAGACTGGCACATGAACAGGTAGAGACTGGCACATAGACAGAGAGACTGGCACATAGAGAGAGAGAGAGACTGGCACATAGACAGGTAGAGAGACTGGCACATAGACAGATAGAGAGACTGGCACATAGACAGGTAGAGAGACTGGTACATAGACAGGTATAGAGACTGGCACATAGACAGGGAGAGACTGGCACATAGACAGGTAGAGAGACTGGCACATAGACAGGTAGAGAGACTGACACATGAACAGGTAGAGAGACTGGCACATAGACAGGTAGAGAGAGACTGGCACATAGACAGGTAGAGAGAGACTGGCATATAGACAGGTAGAGAGACTGGCACATAGACAGGTAGAGAGACTGGCACGTATACATGTAGATATAAAGGATGTTTACAAATTGATGAATAGGCAGGAAGATAAAAATAGTTTGAAAAAGCATACATTTAGACGGACCAAATAATCCTCAGATTAAAAGAAAGATATATTGACTAATCGATAATCTGAAAGACAGAATCAAGCACCGTCAATTAGACAATACATAGAAAGATAGAGAGAACTCTAGACAAATAGACATATCTTAAGATAAGTAGATAGAAATTTAGAGACAAGTAGATAAACAGATAGATATAGAGATAGATTTGTATTCTGTGTCACGGCCAGGGTACCTATTGACCTAAAAGTCCAAGTTATGATATTTCCTGTATTAATTGTTTTATGGTAGTAACTAACATTAACTGTGGGTGGTATTGAAGGAAAATATTTCTTACTAATGATGTTCACTGGTGTAAACTGACGCATTAGTTTTCTGGTTTTGTTTGCATTGTAATAAGATGGCCAGGTAGCGATATAAAGAGGAAAGTTTTATGTTTTATGTTGTTTTTTTTATTTTTTATGTTCGGAAGAAACAAAAACTCACGTTTTGTTGTTTGCATAGTTTTAAAAAAAATAAAATTATGTGAGGAATTATCGTGAATGTATTTTTAGACTTACGGCACCCGACTTCATCAGACCCGTCACCACAGTCGTCCCCAGTGTCGCAGACTAAATCCGGATTCAGACAGATTGTATTTTTACACTTAAAACCTGTGCAGTCTACAAGATAAAAGACATATAGAAACGGATGAACGTATTTGTTTTAATATTTAGAAACTTTTATTTAACTTGCTGTGTCCGTCCGTTCTTTGTACACGTAGACAGAGGTGCAGATGTGTCTGTCCGTTCTTTGTACACGTAGACAGAGGTGCAGATGTGTCTGTCCGTTCTTTGTACACGTAGACAGAGGTGCAGACGTGAAAAGGAAAAAAAAACCGTCAGCTTAAAGACCGGTGAAAAAATAAATTATAAACATGACGACACTTCCGTCAACGTGATACACGTTTACACAGTATATAAGCATTGACCAATCCGGCTCTTCCGTAATTTTTCTTCGGCTCCCAATAAGCCAGATTTTTTTAAATATCTTATTTCATTACTTTTGTTCACTAAATTTCGAAAAAATTACTTTTTTTAGTCCATGAGTGGCCGCCCCTGAACTATACAATATACTAAACACAACATTTCTATGATTATGGCAGATAGACATTAGAAAACGATAAATTAGAAAAGCGTGGATGTGTCATAAATGATGATGGTGGTGTATTATAAATAGCCGTCTTAAAAAAAAACATTAAAATTTCATGGAAAAACGGATTGTTGTGACCCCTACGACAATCTCTTAAGACAGTGTTTCCCAAACTTTCAACATCTTTGTAATTCTTTTTAATTTCTGTAATTCTTTGTACTCCTTTTGTTATTTTCGTAGTATTGTGTACAACTGGAAAACAAACAAACTTGCATATATTATATATAAGGTCACGCTTTCTCACCATTTCATTGTTTTTGATTTTGGCCTTGCGTGTTTACCCGGTGTTCCCAACTTGGAGATGTGCGTACCCCCCGGCTAACTCTTTGCTTACACCCTGTGGTACACTTTGAGAAACACTGCCTCAAGCTGATAAAATATGAATGAATAATTCGCGTGTACAACTAAATACAGAGCCGTTTATAACCTTTTAGGATATTTATGAGAGTAATAGTGAAAAGTACCTTTTGGAGCCCCTAAATAATCAAATTTGATTGGAATTTATAATGAAACAGGGGCCCTTTTGACAACGGGGAGTGGGAGCTTGGCGATCGTCTAAGAATATCTAAAAGAAAGGCTCTGTCATGTGTCTTCAGACGGCCATGGAGTATAAGAACATACAAGGCCGACCTTAGGCCGATTTGACCGTTTGCTCCAAACATTAATAGTAATAGTTGTTATTGTAAAAGCGGTAGAAGAGGGGGGGGGGACACGCAAACATCCGTCAAATTGGGCTCCGCAATTTACAAGGCCGGCCTTGTATTTCGTCATGGTGATCGGACTGTATTTTCAGAGTACTTTCCGGGCGGGGTGCTACATACCCTAGTAACATCCCACTCCCTATCCCAGGTGTATAAGAGTTTGTATAAAATGTAACCAATAATAGAAATAAAGTGTTCAGGAGATATAAACAAAAAACGTGAGTCAATGTCGGAGTACTCACAGCAGTAGAATTCGTCTGATTTATCTCCACAGTCATCATAGTCGTTACACTTGAGGAGGCGGCTGATGAATTTACCGTTGTCGCACTTGAAATGAATGGGGCCACTACATTCGGCGGTGGCTGGAATTATAGGCAAAAATCACGTGACACAACAGAATTATTCTAAGTGTGTCTGTGAGCGTGTTTGTGTGTCAAAGTAGAGTGATGGGGATGTAGATTTTTCGATAGAAAGGCTGATAGACACACAGAGAGTCTGACGCACATAGTGAGGTAGATTTACTGGAACATAGGTTGATTTACTGGCACATAGACAGGTAGACATGAAGAAAATCTGGCACTTAGAAAAGAGGAGATACTGGCATTTAAAAAAGGGTACATTAACTATTACATAGGTAGTAAGATAGGTAAGAGACTGACACATAGTCAGGTAGAGTGATTGGCACATAGACAGGTATAGCGACTGGCACATAGACAGGTATAGAGACAGGCACATAGACAGGTAGAGAGACTGGCACATAGACAGGTATATAGAATGGCACATAGACAGGTTGAGAGACTGGCACATAGACAGGTAGAGAAACTGGCACATAGACAGGTAGAGAAACTGGCACATAGACAGGTAGAGAGACTGGCACATATACAGGTATAGAGACTGGCACATAGACAGGTAGAGAGACTGGCACATAGACAGGTAGAGAGACTGGCACATAGACAGGTATAGAGACTGGCACATAGACAGGTAGAGAGACTGTCACATAGACAGGTATAGAGACTGGCACATAGACAGGTAGAGAGACTGGCACATAGACAGGTCGAGAGACTGGCACATAGACAGGTATAGAGACTGGCACATAGACAGGTAGAGAGACTGTCACATAGACAGGTATAGAGACTGGCACATAGACAGGTAGAGAGACTGGCACATAGACAGGTCGAGAGACTGGCACATAGACAGGTAGAGAGACTGGCACATAGACAGGTAGAGAGACTGGCACATAGACAGGTAGAGAGACTGGCACATAGACAGGTAGAGAGACTGTCACATAGACAGGTAGAGAGACTGGCACATGAACAGGTAGAGAGACTGGCACATAGACAGGTAGAGAGAGACTGGTCATAGACAGGTAGAGAGACTGGCACATAGACAGGTAGAGAGACTGGTACATAGACAGGTCGAGAGACTGGCACATAGACAGGTAGAGAGACTGGCACATAGACAGGTAGAGAGACTGGCACATAGACAGGTAGAGAGACTGGCATACTTTGAGAATTACTGCCTCAAGATGATAAAATATGAATGATTAATTTGCGTGTACAACTGATTACAGAGCCTTGTAAAAGCTTTTAGGATATTTATGAGCGAAATAGTGAAAAGTACCTTTCGGAGTCCCTAAATAATTAAATTTGATTGGAATTTGTACTGAAACAGGAGCCCTTTTGACAACGGGAGTGGGAGCTTGGCGATCGCCTAAGCCTATCTAAAAGAAAGGTTCTGTCATGTGTCTTCAGATGGCCATGGAGTATAAGAACATACAAGACCGACCTTATGCCGATTTGACCGATTGCTCCAAATTTGGACCCCACAATTTTCATTTAGCATTAATAGTAATAGTTGTAATTGTAAAAGCGGTAAATGCAGAATTCAATTACAGTGATTGTTCAACCTTACCGGAGCGTTTTTGAAAACTATTGGCACTGACAGCCGCAATATGGACGACGAGAAGTGCAGCCATGGACAATCTGATAGCCATTTTATTGTTTGTAACAATTATTTTTTATCTGAAATGAAAGATCCTTATTTTCTTTTAAATCACTCATAGTTATAAATCACTCATAGTTATAAATCACTCTTAGTTATAAATCACTCTTAGTTATAAATCACTCTTAGTTACATACCAAACATTACCAGGACCGAGGTTCGACAGCACAGAATTATTTTATTTTCTCTCTGACCTCTAAATGTTTAGGACAAATATAAAAGTGAAATAATATAGGGAGGTAATCGTTTGGAAAATAAAAAAGGGACTAGATATTATCTTACCTTGGATTTAAAATTAAAACATAAATAGAAATAAAGTGTCACCACAAATAAATTTTCTATATTTATTTCATGCCTCAAATGTGTTCATGTGTAGAGATTAATTTTTTTTTAGACGAAGTAATTTGTATGTTCGAAACTAAACATTACGGTAAAGCCAAAATAATAATTATACAAAAATAATAACAAGCATCATTCCAACTTTTTTACTTTGCCTCGCTGTACGTCTGAGTCAATAGTATTGTCAACATGAAAAGCATAATGATGAATAATCAATGACGTAGGTTGTAAGATGTCTGATGATAAAAAGACTTGACCGACTCACGTCTGATCTCTCAAGGCCGTATATTTTAAAGTTAATTCCATCAAGCTGCCTACTTTGACATTTTGAAAGGAACTTTTGCAAACTTTAATACTTAATCATAGGCATTCACTACCAGTAGCGGATAAAATTGAGTGTACTTTAGATTTACTCACATTCCTGAAATAGACCTCAAAATAGACCTAAAAAAGACCTCAAAATAGACCTAAAAAAAAGACCTTAAAATAAATCTAAAAATAGACCTCAAAATCTTTGGCTGGCAGATTACGTGACAAACTAAGCTTCAAGCAGAGAGCGTCTACAAAGGGTGAACGAAATCCGTGCTATTTGTTTTTTCAGTCTAATCATCAAAATATTTCCTTTTACTGCCAGTCTCCAGTCTCTATGCTGCTTGAGACATGGAAGGAACATGACATTAAATTAGAGGAGATTTTCCGTGGGCTCTAAATGTTTTAATGGGCAATACTCAATATGTTGTTATTATCAGGGCTGGGGTGTCGGCAAAAATATTTACAACGTAAAAGAAATATTGACAGTATACTAACGTCATACAGTGTATTATCAAATAAATTGGTAATATTCGTGCACATATTATGCAACTATTAAGTTTGACACAAGTTTGATATACCGATACAGTTGCAGCGTTTTCCTATCTTTCCTATTTATTATCTGGAAATTGCCGATTTACAGAATAAACAAACTGGCCGGCTGCCTAGGCACCCTCGATTACACACAGCCATGGGCGTCGCTAGGAATTTTTCCGGGGGGGGGGGGCAAAAAAACACTTTTTTTATTTTAACTGACAATGTCATAAATGTTTATTTAATTAAATCCAAGTTAAGTATAAAATTAATTATTCATATTGACATAAATAAATGCATTTGAAAATTCAAACATTTTATTTTTTTTTTGGTTTAATTTGACCTTCTGTAGCTTGATTTGTCCTTCGAAAATGTTTTTGGCATTCGGGTTTTTTAAAATCTGGCAACTCTTGTTAGTTTATAATCGTCTGCCACAGAGTGAGTTTTTAAATTTATACTAAATTTAAAAAAAAGCACAATCTTGCATAAAATCATAGCAGCTATATGACCTTGAAACAAGATGATTGTCATTTATTTACTCTAATTTATGACGTTGAATACAATTAGTGAACATCTGCAGAAGCGTGCTCCTATTTTTATTTGTAACTTGTGTAAAGTTGTTTTGCGACACAGGTGGTACGGTGGTTGCATAGACTTCTTAATATATACCTGGACAGACAACTAAACGTATTTATTCAATTATTGGATGCATTGTATTGCATTAGGTTTTTTTTATTTTAACAAAGAACAAACACATATTTCACATTAACACAATTTTTTTAATTTCCTTCGGTTTTTTTTAACATCATCACCATCAGAAATAGTTTTTACTAAATTTTTGCTTAAAGTGTTAAAAAGTGACTTTGTAATGAAATATTTTAAATCATGACCTTTATCACAATAACATTCAGACAATTCACAAGCTATTTTCTCCAAGTCTTCTTTACCTTCGTCGTTGGTGGGAATAACAAATTTTTCCACTTTTTCAATGGTGAAACCTGAATGCTTTAGCAGCGAAATTGCTCGTATGTTTTTATCACTTTCCTCAGCTTGCCTGCAGGAAATATAGTAATTGCTGCCCGCCATCATCCTCATCCACCCAAACCTGGATTCAATGGCATCTGACTGCAAATTGCCCAAAAGAACGAAATTGAATCCTAATTCATCAATAATGTATTTAGCGCACAAAACTATGGATCTGGTAGTTTGCTTGAGTGCTGTGAATGTTTCTTTACTTAATCCAGGTTCGAGTGAATGTTCCCAAACTTGGAGAAAATTGCAAAAATCGTTCAGTTTTTCTAGTTTCCAATTAGTGGAAGATCGAACTGGGTCCATGGAACTGTTTCTTTTGTGGTAGCCTTTGGTTTGTGACTTCACATTTAATATGTCCCACATTTCTAAAATTATAGAAACGAAATCACCAGTTGACTTCTATTCAGGATTATTATCTGAATAATAATACAGAGCATTTCTAGTAGTTTCATGGAAAACCGAATGCGCGTGTTTTGCAGAAATTCTTTCAATGTTGCTTGGGTCAATAGAAGTTTTGGTCAGCTTGTCAGCTTGTGAGCTCTTTATAAAAAAGTTGAGCAATGTGGTTGAAATTTGCTGTAATTCTGCCATTATTGCTGTTAGCCATGTCCGGGCATATGAACAGTTTTCTATTTTGGAAGTTGTTGTACACGTTTTTGAAGTTGTGTACAGGATCGAACAACAGAAATATCGGTTTTCCTGTTACTTCATCGATAATGCTGTTTTGAATCTCCCCTGTGCATAGGCAATCTTTGTAAAATTTCCTGTTGACCGCAGCGTTGTCAACAATAATTGTGACAACATTGAAATTTATGCTTCTTAACAAAGCCATAACTTCGTTGTAGCAGTTGTATTGTTTCTCAGCTGTTAAATTAGATATTGGATAAATGGAAACTAGATCTTTGTAATTTCGAGATAGCGATTTTACCATGAAGCACAGCATGGTGCTGGCAACTTTACCATCTGACGTTAGTCCAAGATATTCCCCACCGGAATATTCAATTCTTTTCGAAACATATATCTCGTCTATAATCAGAGCAACATTTCGTTTGTATTCATTCAACTGAGAAAACCTCATCTTTAAATAGTTTTCGTTGGTCAAACCGGTTTTTTTGTTGAATATTTTTGTTACCTTTTTAATCGTCGACACAGAAGGTAACATCAACATTTCCTCTTCTTTCAAAAACGAATAAGCAGACGGACTTATGGAGTGCATCAAAAAACTCATCACCATCAATTTGGGAGAATAATGCTGACCATGTTTCTTGTTTTTCAACAGCTTCAACTGTTCTTCCAAAAAATTTAAAGTTTTCATTTGTTGATGACTTTCATTATCAATCAAATATTGCACTGATGCGATGGCATCATCCAATGCTAAATTATCTTTAGTATGTTTGTTCTCCATCAAAAAATTAATCCGTGACATAAGGTTGGTTATGTCTGATGTTTTTTGCAGTCCTTTTTTTAACAACATCGTTATATTTAGAAGTTGGTATGGCATTATTGTTGATGAAAATTTGAGAAGATTTGTCAGTGTTGATTTTCAAAGAAGCGGAGATGGCAGGTGATGAACAATTGATGTCTAGTTTATATATTATTAAATTATTATCCACCATGTTCATGAAGTATCCAGAAGGCAAAGTTTCTTTTGACATCTTTTCTAAAATTTGATGTAGATCTTCTTTTTCGATATTTTCTTCCTGTTGATTCCTTTCGAAAAGCTGTTCCAGTCTGCAGTTTACAGATTGACGTCGTTGTTCAGATGATGATAACGTTGTTGACCGACTTGTCGTTGGTGTTGTCAGATACTTAGGTGCGTTGGGAAAAATGGTTGGCACCGCTTCAGGTTTGAGATGTTTGACAATGACATCATTTCCTCGCTTTCGCTTACGAATAACTCTTCTCAAGTTTGAATCCGTAGATTCACAAATGAAATCAGACTCGTGAAAATGAAGAGAACATACTCTGGAGTAGATGGTTGGCACAAAGTTCTTTCTGGGGTTTGCTCTTATCCATTTATCACATAACTGTTTATCCGACAGTGGATAATTGTGCATGCTGATGTTTTCTTGGTTTTTGCTGTTGGTTTCATAACCGGATTTACACCCAAAAATAGAACATTTGTTAACCATTCTGAAACAAAAAAGGAAACGGTCAACACAATTAATTGATTTAAGATATTTGTTTTTTGACTGATTTTAATAAACATTTTAATACAACTATGAACTATGAACCCTGTAATAAAAACATGTTAAGCTTTAAAATGCCAATAAATATTTCAATTTAAGCTTTAAAAATGACAACAAATATTTCAATTTAAAAAATTATAAAATTAACATACCTTCTTCCACTTCAATATCACGTCCTAAATTACAATATAAACTTGAAGACAAATCTCAAATTCACGATAAATTAAAATATATCACTAAATAAACAAATCAAGAAACAAAATAAAGGTCTTGTAATAACTTCTTATTAATTAATAATTGTCTTTAGCTCGCCGACATTCAACTCAAAAATCACAAAACTCGCTAAAACCCTAATTCAAATTTTTAACCGACACTCTCCAACGTGCTCATTCGACAGCAAGAAAATGCAACACACTATAGTGTGCTGGGAGACGAAGTTTGGGTCACAGCAATAGTGTTGTTTTTCTGATCCCAGACGACAACTTGCTACTGCGGGAAAAAAAAACAACTAGTAATTATTACACCAGCCTGCAAGATTATTTATAGCTGGGTTCAGAAGGGAGGTATGCTACAGATACATTTAAACATTGGCCTCTCGAGGTCCGATGCGTTAAAATATGTTGTTTAGTTGTCTGTCCAGGTATACATTAAGAAGTCTATGGTTTGACATACGTTATTAGTACGTCATTAAACTACGGTACGAGAAAAATCCGTTTGGCATTGTTGTTGAATAAAAAGAAAACAATTCGCATCATTGACGTGAGTGATACATGTCCATAAACTGGTCTCAATAACTGATTCAATACACATAGCCTATATGTTAATGCTTAATAAATCTGTTACAATTAATTATACCTCTTTCGTAAATTAATCTGATTTGTTTATTATGCCTTTGGTATGCTATGATATTATGACATACTAGTTTGAATACAAACAAATGATCTGCTCATGGTCTGGCCCTTCAATCAAATTTAAGAACCTATTGTAGTTCTTCACTAGATATAAATCTACATCTGTTATCTGTGATCTTGCAACATGTCCATTACGACGAAAAATAAAGTTATCAGTAGTACGTGTAGCATTGGAAGGTCATAAAAAACACTAAATATAGACACATGAAGAGTAGCTACAGTGAATACATTGAATTAACAGACGTGTATGGTCTACTTCAAGATAGACCAAAGTGTGCTATTTTTTATTCTAAATCTGGAGCGGCCCATTAGCTACCTTTAATTAATTTCTCGTTTATGTGTAGGCTTATGTTGAAATATTGGTCCAGATTATTGTCAACGATTGCCTAAGTAAGTCACTGCATGAGAACTATCTATCTATCTATCTATTTATCTATCTATCTATCTATCTATCTATCTATCTATCTATCTATCTATCTATCTATCTATCTATCTATCTATCTATCTATCTATCTATCTATCTATCTATCTATCTATCTATCTATCTATCTATCTATCTATCTATCTATCTATCTATCTATCTATCTATCTATCTATCTATCTATCTATCTATCTATCTATCTATCTATCTATCTATCTATCTATCTATCTATCTATCTATCTATCTATCTATCTATCTATCTATCTATCTATCTATCTATCTATCTATCTATCCATCTGAGCATACATCCGTATGTTCATCTATCTGTCTATGTATTCTTTCATTGCTAGAATACAAGGAAAGCCAACTAAATGTGAACTACAGAATGTTGATTTGCTATGGACAGCCCACATCTATAGGATATCTCTATCTCCATGAAGTTGAATTGAAATGAACGTCTTGGCCCCTTAGGTCCATAGAATGGACCCGTCAATTGTGATGAACAATAAACAAAGACTTGATTGCACACATACTGTCAGGGATGGCAATGTTTTGGTTTCAGGTATCTCGATGGGTGTTGTTTTATCTTCTTTATATTTAATTACTTTCTTTCCTTTTCTTTCTTTACACACAACTAATGCAAATTCACAAACTCCGTTTTATTGATCAAAATCACTTTATTGAATGATCTAAAGCACTTATATCCAAGAGTGAACATCAAATATGAAATCAATTCTACACAATAAATTACTACATCAATTGTCGTTCCGTCAATACAATACTACTGTTCCTACTCATCCCTTCGTTTCTTCCTAATTCACTACCTTCTTCAAACTTAACAAAAACTACTCTGCCCCTCTCTCTTTCTGTCGTGACCTGTATATCTCCGCGTCCCTACAACTGACCAACGCTGTCCCTTTCGCCCCGCCTTCGTCTTCCCACCTGTCTAATTACGTAACACCTAACTCTACACGCTGCTGCTATTAATCATCAGTCCTGACCTATTTTCACTGTCCGTGAAATTCGTTTGTCTACTTAATTATCTGTCTATCAATCTATCACTCAATCTATCTGTCTATCTATCTAACAATATGACTGTCTATCTATCTATGTCTATCTATCTATTTTCACTGTCCTTGCACATACTTAAAATAATAATTAGCTGCATTGATTAGAGATTGCTACCAGACCTACCTGCTTACAGCTGGAAAACTTGTGTTTGTTCTTTAGTCTGTGGTTTTGAAAAAAATAATTCTATTCAGCTGGAGATGATTTTCTGACCAATAATTTGTAAACCAGATGTCACAACCTGGGGGGAAAAGTTGAATACAGTTTTTCAGTTTATTGTATAATACAACACACCAGAGGCGGCTTTAACGTTATGCTATTCCTAGGGGAGGGGCTTTTGTTGGACCTAGGGGAGGGGCTTTTGTTGGACTTTGGGGGTGGGCTTTTGTTGGACCTAGGGGGATGGGCTTTTGTTGGACCTAAGGGGGTGGGCTTTTGTTGGACCTAGGGGTGGGTGGGCTTTTGTTGGACCTAGGGGGCTGGGCTTTTGTTGGACCTGGGGGGGTATGTTGGTCCTAGGAGAAGGGGCTTTTGTTGGACCTAGGGGGCGGGGCTTTTGTTGGACCTAGGGGGTGGGATTTTGTTGGACCTAGGGGGGGTTTGTTGGACCTAGGATGCGTGTGTTTTTAGGGACCTAGGGTGATTGTTTTTACCCCAAGCTTTATAGGACTTCAATTGTTTCAAATTTGTATTTATTTATTGTGTTGTATTGGTGGGACGACTCCTGTCCCCCTCCCCCCCCCCCGTCGTTGGGTAAGTCAGGGACCATAGAGTTTCTAAAAGTGTTTCAACCGAATGGTGCAGTGAACCAGCTCATTGATAGCACGCACACACAATACCAGAGAGCACACACACATTACCTGATAGTGCACACATGTTTTTAGATAGCGCACAGACATTACATGGTAGCATACACACAATACAAGATACTGCATATACTTTACAAGAGAGCACACAAGTTTCAAGATAGCTCTCAGACGTTACATAATAGCTTACACACAATATAAGATAGCGCATACATGTTACAAGAGAGCACATATACGTTTTAAGAGAGAGCAAACATGTTTAAAAATAGCGCACAGACGTTATAACAGAGTGCACACACGTTTCAAGGGAGCGCACACACACGTTACAAGAAAGCGCTCACACACATTACAAGAGAGCGCACACATGTATCAAGAGAGCGTTCACACACGTTACAAGAGAGCGCTCACACACGTTACAAGAGAGCGCTCAAACACGTTTCAAGAGAGCGCACACATGTTTCAAGAGAGCGCTCATACACGTTACAAGAGAGCGCTCACACACGTTACAAGAGAGCGCTCACACACGTTACAAGAGAGCGCACACATGTTTCGCTCAGTCTACTGATATACCGTTAAGTTACCCACGAAAAAATTATTGGTTTCTTTAATAGCAGTACACAGTCAAATGTTTTTTTTTCCGCCCATAGCTCTCTTAAAAATTAGGGGGAGTCACATTGATCTTGACTCTTTACTAACACGTGGCAGATAGCGATGAGGCTGACTTACAAACATCGGCCAATACCGTGCATGGTAATTAAATTCACAGAATGTTTTTTAATCATGGGGGACAAAAGAAATGTAAAACTTCAAAAAATTGATTTTTTTTGCATTTGTATTGTGATCTATTAATTATCGTAGGTCTTGGTTTAGACTCTTTTTGATTGAGACAGGTTGGACTCGGGGTGGGGAAGTGGAGCACATACACACCTAATCTTATAAACGTAAAGATACTAAGTCTGAGTAAGGGAAGTTAATGTATGAAAGATTATCATTGTTACTTATTTGTGAAAATATAAAATGTTAAATATTGCTAGAAAATAACAACAACAGCAACCGCAGCAACAGCAACAACACAACAGTAACCACAACCACATGACAGCAGCAACAGCATAAACAAAAACACAACTACAACAAAACAACAACAACAGCAAAAACACCAACAGCAGCCACAATAACAACAACAGCAGCAACAGCAGTAACAACAGCAACAACAGGAACTGCAACAGCAACAACAACAACAGCAACAGCAACCATAACAACGATAAAAAATATAAACAATGAGCTAGTCTAGACAGCAATGAAAAACTGAGTTATACACAATACATACGATATAACAGACCAAACAGATACAACAAACCAAACAGATATAACAGACCAATCAGATATAACAAACCAAACAGATATAACAGACCAATCAGATATAACAGACCAAACAGATATAACAGACCAAACAGATATAACAGACCAAACAGATATAACAGACCAAACAGATATAACAGACCAATCAGATATAACAGACCAAACAGATATAACAGACCAATCAGATATAACAGACCAAACAGATATAACAGACCAAACAGATATAACAGACCAATCAGATATAACAGACCAAACAGATATAACAGTCATATCAAGTTGTACTAGTTATAAAACAATATATGAGAATCATCCCTAGTAAGATTAGATCAGTCAATTAGGACATGACCTATACCTGTTGTGGTTATGTAAGCCAGTATTTCAAACCTTTATATGGGAGTTTGAATATCTTGTGGCTTTAGTGATTTTTTTCCCCTACAAAACTTCTATCCATTAATATCAGTTATGTTACAGAATTTTTATAACTGACCCTCACACGTAATACACACAGCTGTTAAAATAATTTGTTATTGCGTCAATTATTGAAAAACGTAGTTCTTACAATATCCCACTCTCCACGTTTTCTTTACATCCACCCAACATTCTAGTTTCTAAGATGCAGTACGCTGGGCCTGGGGCAGGGGTCGGCAATCTGCGGCTCGCGAGCCGCATGCGGCTCTTTCGATGTCAAGTTGATGCTCTTTCAATGTCGAATTGATGCCTTGCACAAAGTGAGATGGCTTTCAAGGGATAACGTATGGAAACGTTTTGCTTCTTTCTTGAGTAAAAAAAAAAATTCTAAATATAAAAGTCATTGTCCATCCTGAATAAGAAGAAGACAAATGCCTGCAAAAGTTCAACTTCATGGTGGATATCAGAAAGAAACTAAATGAGCTAAATGTAAAACTGCAAGGAAACGGAAACCCAACCAATGCCATGCTTGAAGAAATGTTTTGTTTAGAAAATACATTATTTATTTTTGTCGAAACCTGTAGAACGGTAAATTAAATCATTTCGAAAATCTGAGGCAGTTGGTGTTGAAGAAGTCTGGTAAGTCCAGCAACCATATTTGGATTCAATTTACCGAGATAGTTAAGGAATTCAACAAATCTTACGTTATAATATATCATCGTATTAAGCACCAAAGAATATAATTTATACATAAAGTGCCTTGCTGTTTAAAAAAAACAACTATTGACACGAATTACTTTAGTATGACTATAAACAAAATGAAGAATAGATTCACTGAGAGTTTTGAGCAATTCAAAACAAATGCAAGTGCTCTGGCGTTTATATTAAATCCTCTCAATTCTCTCAGTACGAATACAAATGAGATCAACATTGAGCCATTTGGAATTGATGCCGGTTTGGTTCAAAAGCAATTGCTGGATTAAAAAAAAAATAACACTTGTAGGGTGGCAAGTTCACAGAACTCAAGAGCAAGTTAGAAGAGTTGGAGTTCCAGAAAAGTAAGCATGTTGCGCTGCACTAGTAAACAGATCTAACAGAAATGAGGCCCTCTTATTTGACGCATGGAAGAGTCTCCCACGGTGATACATTGAGGTGAAGTAGTTGGCATTTGGAGTGCTGAAGATCTTTGGGTCAACATATTCGTGCAAGCAAGCGTTCTCTTGCATACATATAAAACAATGTCAAGAAAGAAGCCAACTAACAAATAAAAATATAGAGGCGTACTTGAAACTGAAAATAACAAGTTATGAGTCAGATTTAATCAAATTGTCAAAAAAAAAAAAAAAGCATGGTCTTACGGATGTAATTATTGTAACGTTCTATTAAAATCATTTATTTAAGTTTAAATATTTTCCATGGGTAAATATTATTTCGTATTTTGAAGCCATTTATTTTAAATCAAAAAATAAATTTATATACCTAATCCTTATCAAATACCATAATATTGAAACAACAATTTTAGTGGCTCTTCAAAAAATGATAAACATGTAAATTATAACTTTCGGCTCGTCCGTCTCAAAAGGTTGCCGACTTCTGGCCTAGGGTGATGTCTTTTACAGGGGCCTAAGACAGGGCCGTAGCGAACTTAACTCGCGCCCGGGGCACAATACCTTTTTTAGCGCCCCCCTCCCCCCCATCCGAAAACCGTACAATATTATATGTGAAATATACCATTTGGCGCCCATTTGTAAGTAGTGCCAGGGCATGATGCCACCCTTTCCTTACCCCACACTACGCCTGTGGCCTAAAAGGGGCTTTTATTGCCAGGTTAGGGTCAATATCCGTACAAGTTATTTATATATCGGTCCGCGACACTCACAGACCTGTCTGAAGAAATCAAGACGTTTTGAGCCGCCACTGGCCAACATGAATTGATAACACACAAATAAGACTGTGTTGATATTTCTTAGTATCTAGCACATTGTTTAACTGGATACAACTTTTATCTACAATACCTAGATGTACTGTTACGTTCAATTTATCCATGTCTCATGTACAGTGCCGGTCATAGAGTACTGGGGGCCCTTGGCAAAGATACCTGCGGGGGTCCCCTTATGTGAATGTCACGTGACGAGATCTTTCACTGTTTGGTGTCATCATGCCATGTTATGCACTGGTGTCATTGATGTAATAATTAACAACAATAACAATAATAGACTTAACAACTGTAATTCGATACATTGTAAAAAAAAAGTCTTTTGCAAATCTTTTGCGTATTTAATTTTCTTAAATTACATGTATTAGATTATCATCATTCATTTTTTTAAATTTGTTTGAACCGGTTTATTAAGTAAACATTAACGTCTGCCAAAATAATAAAAAAAAAAGCAAAAACGATAAGGTATTTTGAAATGATTAAAAGTGATCCAAATGGATTCGACATTATCGAATTAGGTCAAGGCCTCACTTTAATATATATATATATATATATATATATATATATCTGTCTAATGTCTCGATAAATTGATTGGCAACACTCAATCGCTTATATTTCTTGTTAGAGAGAGAGAGAGAGAGCAACTTGTTTCAACATGAAAGTCGCAGTTATCTGTTTACTTACTGTAGCAGTGGGTGAGTTGCTTGTTTTGTTTCTACGTTATCAGTAATAATTTATATTTGAACAACAGGTTTTTTTATAAACCTCACATTTTCAAATTAAAACTTCACGCGGTGAGAGACGTTGATGTAAGTCAATTATATTTTCTACTAAAAGAGTTTGGGACCGGTGGCCGAGTGGTGTAGCAATATATTATGTGGTGGGGCGAATGCAGAAGAGCTGTTTCATTTTTAGAAGAATCTCTTCTGTAATTTCCCTATCAGACATGAAGTTTCTAAAATTGTGTATTGTCATCAGACACATGTGTTCAAAATTTCAAATCGATTGGACTTACAAAAGTGGTGATTTCAAATTTCTCAAAACTCAGCTATTGATTGCCATCAGACAATGCAAAGTGTTCGAAAAGTCTTTTAGTAAAAAAAAAACCCCAACAATTTACGGGAAAAAAAATCTCTAGCAAAATTTATTTTTCGTTTAATGTATTCTTATATTTACAGCTTCAGCTGGAGTCATTGAAGCTGGTCTAAAAAGGCAATTGTGTGAGAACCATTGTAACCAGCCGACTAATTCCGGCTGTCACTATGGTCAAATCTGTGTGTCTAACGGCTGTGGTCACCACTGCGTGTTCCCGCTAGGTAAGTTGCTGGACTTCTTTGCAATGTGCGGAAAATTGGTAAAATCTGTGGAGATGAGGTCGTGAACTCGATCTGCATAATTCAAGTTATGGGTTTCTGCATCATCGCCTCCAGTCATCCACGGAGTCTCAAAGACTACTGCAGGGACGGTCTTTGGTGAGAGGCTGGAAATAGCAAAGTAACTACCAGCAACGATGGCTGCTGGATAAAACCGGATATAAATGACATAAACGTATCTCATAACATAAATATCTACCCTCAGAACATAAGTACCTACTCTCATAACATAAATACCTACTCTCATAACATAAATACCTTCTCTCATAACATAAATACCTCGTCACATAACATAAATACCTTCTCTCATAACATAAATACATTCTCACATAACATAAATACCTATCCTCATAACATAAATACCTTCTCACATAACATAAATACCTTCTCACATAACATAAATACCTTCTCTCATAACATAAATACCTTCTCACATAACATAAATACCTTCTCTCATAACATAAATACCTATCCTCATAACATAAATACCTTCTCTCATAACATAAATACCTTCTCACATAACATAAATACCTATCCTCATAACATATATATCTTCTCTCATAATATAAATACCTTCTCTCATAATATAAATACCTTCTCACATAAAATAAATACCTTCTCTCAGAACATAAATACCTTCTCTCATAACATAAATATCTTCTCTCATAACATAAGTAACTACCAGCAACGATGGCTGCTGGATAAAACCGGATATAACTGACAAAAACTTATCTCATAACATAAATATTTACCCTCAGAACATAAGTACCTTCTCTCATAACATAAATACCTACTCTCATAACATAAATACCTTCTCTCATAACATAAATACCTTCTCTCATAACATAAATACCTACCCTCAGAACATAAGTACCTTCTCTCATAACATAAATACCTATTCTCATAAAATAAATACCTTCTCACATAACATAAATCAAATACCAATCGGGAACAAACATGTGTTTTGTTGGGAACCATAAGTCTCAAGGGGACATTAATTATTCCCAATAAAACCCTCTTTATTTCATATCATCAAAAACTATGTCCAATGACAGATTCTTAATAACAACACATTTCTTTAATAAATTCACACAACTGTTACTTTCAAACATCACATTAAAAAAAAAACAACTAAGTTCCACATAAACATTTGCACTATCATCTCGATATATCTAAAATGCCAGAATAAGAAGACATGACTTTATCTCTAGTATAAAAACAACTGGTAACCACACTTTTATTTTTAATCATTTTATTTATTATAAATTCTTGCATATGATTTAAGTAATTTTATCCCCGTTTTGTCTGTCTGTCTGTCCGTCTGTCCGTCATCACCCTAGATATCAACAACCATAAGTCCTAGACCCATGATGTATATATCATTTTGTAGGTCTTGGCCTGCCAAGAAATGGCTTTTTTCCATTTCGCGATCTGACCTCTCAGGGCCGTAAAAGGGGGCTTAGTACCGTTTTTTGCTATATAAGCTATATTAATAAAGAGCGCCTATAACTCAACAACCAAAAGTCCTAGACCCATGATGTATATATCATTTTGTAGGTCTTGGCCTGTCAAGTGTACATTAAAAGTCCATTTCGCGATAGGACCTCTGAGGGCCGGGCTTCAGGGCTCATAAGGGGCTTATATATTATATATACACCTTGTACGTTCAATAGCCCGTTTATTTGGTGCAAAATACTGCAGCACGTAGTTTCACCAAGATTTATTAAGAAACTCATCAAATGAAATAGTAAGCTTGTGTTCTGAGTTTAATTGAAAGTATCAGAGCTATGCAACAATTGACGGAGTTTTCGGACGATTAAATGACTATAATTTCGAATGTTTTCAATTATGAGTCCTATTTCAGTAACCACAAACCACTTGTAGTTAGATTTAAGAGAAAATAATTTTTTTTCAAATATAAAGAAACGTCTTTATAAATTTTTTTTTACAGATATATGCATTACACAATTGAATTTATAAACATTTCCAAAATTTACAAATATTTACTGAAAGTAACATACGTACTGATACATAACAAGAAAAGGCGCTAACACGTCCTGTGTCCAGAATGGAACAGGCTTAATTGCTTGTTTATACCGGTTATTATTTTTAAATACAAGCGTACGGTTCAAAAGTGTTTTTTCGCCCCTTTTATAAATGTCAGTGTTAAAAATATTTTCATTTCCTTTTGTTTATAGAATGAATAAAAACTAAAAAAAAAAATTCAGAGCAGTGTTTATAATAAAAACAAAAATACAGACTAAACAACACCAACAAAAACATGATGACAACAAACAGACTGAGCAAGTTAAACTAAAGCGTTTAACACGATAGGCTCATCAGCATGGGCGTATTCATGGGTGGGGGGGGGGGCAAGGGGGGCATTTGCCCCCCCTACATTTTGAAAAAATGTCATATAAGAGGGGGCATTTGCTCACCCCCCCTACATTTAAAAAAAAATGTCATAAAGTTGTTATTTGCCCTCCCCCCCCCCGGAAAAATTTTTGCCCCCACCCTGGAAAAATTCCTAGCGACGCCCATGGTCATCAGTACATGTTCCTACTATTGAAAGCCTTTATTCCATATTGGAAGAGTGTAAACAAACGTTTGAGCAGGATTTCTTTTACACCATCTTGAATTATCAAACTACACGTTTTTTTCAGCTGAATTTCTCGAGTATGAAAACTAAAAAAAAAGTTTTAACTTGGCAAAGTAATTATAAAATCTAAAAATTAACTTTAAAAAAAAATATAATGAATCCAATCAATTTTATTAATAACTAGCCGATGACGACATTGGACCTTTTTGTTTTTTTTCTCTCCCCCAGTCAAAAGACAGCGATGTCCACCGGTCAGATGCATGGCCTGTCCTGATGGCTACGAGCTGGACGAACATGGCTGCCAGACCTGTCAGTGTCGTCCTGCCAAACGATCTCCCTGTCCTATGTACATGTGTGCCATGTTCTGTGAGAACGGATTTAAGGTTGGCGCCGATGGTTGCCAGGTGTGCAGCTGTGCCTAATGAATGAAACTGATTGGTCGAAATGTAAAAGACAACAAACGATTCAATTAAACTTCGAAATAATCCGGCGCTAAGTCTGTGGCATATTTTATGCGTGTGTGTGTGTTTGTATAATTATATATATGTGTGTTTGTTTATGTGTGTGTGTGTTTGTTTATGTGTGTGTTTGTTTATGTGTGAGTGTTTTGTTTATGTGTGTGTTTGTTTATGTGTGTGTTTGTTTATGTGTGAGTGTTTTGTTTATGTGTGTGTTTGTTTATGTGTGTGTGTTTGTTTATGTGTGTGTTTGTTTATGTGTGTGTTTGTTTATGTGTGTGTGTTTGTTTATGTGTGTGTTTGTTTATGTGTGTGTATATGTGTTTGTATATATGTGTGTGTGTGCATTTATTACATTCATCAGACCCGTCATAGCGCATTTACGTCTTTTAGTCTAGATACATAGAGGGAGATAGAGCTGTTTACAAATACATAGATTATTGATCTTTCGAATTTTGTTGTGATACGCTTAATATTTGTTTGTACCCACCAGTGAGTCGCGTCCTACTTTTTGAGGACCACTGGTCTAAATGAAAAGAGTTTGGACTGAGTTATAAAAATACTTTGAATTAATTGTATAGTCTTCAAGGTAGTAGTAGTCGGGCCAGGGTTGGACCAACGTTATGTACCACAGGTCACACTGAGTTCATATATTTGACGGAGCAGATCTATGGATGCTTATAAAAAAAGAATGTAAATTAAATGTAAAAAAAAAATATTTCATGTTAACTAGTGGTAGGAGCAGAACGTGGGACGTATTTCACAGAATGGGGGGGGGGGGGGGCTTGTTTGCCTATGTCTACTCTAGATCTCAGTTTAAAAGACCAATTAGCTAGGAATGGAAAAAAAAATCATGTAATCAATTAGTGAATATGTGCATGATCTGAATATACACTTGTCACATACACACTCTGGTGTTATATTGTAGTTAGTAAAGGGATTGAGGGGACGGGCGGTTGTGCCGTGTAGAGCGCTCGACTGTCGACCGGAGAGTTCTGGGTTCGAACCTTAGTGAGAACCTTGGGACTTTTTTCAGATGATGGTGTAAGTCCCCCAAGTCCACCCAGCTTTAAATGGGTACCCAGCATAAAGTTGGGGGAGTAAAGGCGGCTGGGCGTTGTACTAACCACACAATCCCTTCATATGCCAAGATGACTAAAACAGATGAATTCTACACTTCATCTGCCTCGATGAGCCCTTAGGGGCTTAAGGGAACTTTTTTTTAGTATAGAGATTTGGGATGGAAGAGAGCGGGCAACATCTGCTTATGCCATCCTAGAGCTAGGAACAATTTGGCATATAAACATGAACTGATAAACATAGAAGTATTAAACAAAAAGTTTCCATATACATTTCACTAATTGTAAAACTAATATGATATCATACTCTTCAAACGCTTAACAAATTCCATAAATATTTACATGATAAATTACATATGCTTGCATATGAATCATATACATTAGACACACCATTTTTTTTTTTTGCATAGTTGGTCTTATGGGCGAACGAATGTTTACATATCTATCAAGGCTGCAGTCGGGGCTAATCTTATGACTCATAAAACTCTCGCCCAAACAAAGGCCCTCTTGATCACACAGACTCACACAGGAAACAGCCAACAGCAGCACCCCCTTAGGGCGAGGACCCATGACATGTGTTCGGGCTGCCCCCCCCCCCAACCCATACCTTTTATTGATGCCCGGACGCAATGAAATCTAATTATAGTGACAGACATTGTTTATGAAAATAGCGTGAGAGAAGGAACATATTTTTAGAGCATTTTCGAAAAAAAATGCTCTATTGTCCCCGTTTTGTCTGTCTGTCCGTCTGTCCGTCATCACCCTAGATCTCAACAACCATAAGTCCTAGACCGATGATGTATATATCATTTTGTAGGTCTTGGCCTGCCAAGAAATGACTTTTTTCCATTTCGTGATCTGACCTCTCAGGGCCGTAAAAGGGGCCTTAGTACCTTTTTTACTATATAAGCTATATTAATAAAGGAGCGCTATATCTCAGCAACTATAAGTCTTAGACCCATGATGTATATATCATTTTGTAGGTCTTGGCCTGCCATGTGTACATTAAAAGTTCATTTCGCGATAGGACCTCTGAGGGCCGGGCTTCAGGGCTCATAAGGGGCTTATATATTATATATACTTTTTGTACGTTCAATAGCCCGTTCATTTGGTGCGAAATACTGCAGCACGGAGTTTCACCAAGTTTTTTTAAGAAACTCATCAAATGAAATAGTAAGCTTGTGTTCTGAGTTTAATTAAAAGTATCAGAGCTATGCAACAATTGACGGAGTTTTCGGACGATTAAATGACTATAATTTCGAATGTTTTCAATTATGAGTCCTATTTCAGTAACCACAAACCACTTGTAGTTAGATTTAAGAGAAAATAATTTTTTTTCAAATATAAAGAAACGTCTTTATAATTTTTTTTTACAGATATATGCATTACACAATTGAATTTATAAACATTTCCAAAATTTACAAATATTTACTGAAAGATAGCATACGTACTGATACATAACATGAAAATGCGCTAACACGTCCTGTGTCCAGAATGGAACAGGCTTAATTGCTTGTTTTCTTATCTCCTGAAGATTGTCGAAATAAATTTAAATGGTAAAGTCAACTGTGATATGGGGCTGGCTATCCATTCCGTTACATATTATTATGATTTAAGCTGAAGCCGAAAAGCAGGTCGGAAGAGGAGTAAATCTACGACTTGTCATTTATTTGAACTACTATTTTTGCTCGTTCTTTATCCTCACTTCTAAACAATAAAATACCTCCCCCCCACCCCAGAAAAAGTCGAAATTCAATATTTTATTAATGCAGTTTGTGTATAGTTACTATTACAATCAGTGGCGTAACGAGGATAACTCGCGCCCTATGCACAATACCTTTTTAATACCTTTTTTGTCCCCACCCCCATTCGAAAACCATACAATATTATATAGAAAATATACCATTTGGCGCCCCTTTATGAGTAGCGCCCGGGGCATGATGCTCCCTTGCCCTCACTACGTCTCTGGGTCTAAGGCAAAATTTTAGCTGAGCACATTTCTATACGACTTTTGATAATAACTTATAAATCTTCATATATATCGCTCCATGGATACAGTAGTTAAACCATTACATACAATAGTAAAACCATAACATACAATGCAATGAACATTTTTCTTTACATCGGGTGGGCATGCCTTTATATATTGGTGATATTTTTCTTTTATTTAGTGACTTTGTAGAACTTTGTTAAATGACATGTAATACTTCGTAGTGTTGGGATCTAATTGGCCCCTGTTTGTCCCTTTTGATAGTTTGGGATCACCCCCCCCCCCCATTAGTTCATCGGGTTAGTTTGGGACCTAGCTGTGTCGTGGTGTTGCCAAATGAAGTTGGTTCACTCGAGGCCATAACTTACCTAATGGTCGAGGTGGACAACTCTTTGCAAGGGAGTCAAATTATAGCGCTTAACTATTCAAAATATGGAACTACTTATTGACTATATAGTTATAATTAATTCATGTTCAAAATATGTTCACATAAATGTAACTTTGCACTAATCGTCAAAGTATAATGTTCTATGGCTATGATTTTTAAAATGTAAGAAGTAATGTATAAGATTTCTTGTGCGTAAATATGTAATAAAGTTATCATAAATGTAGCTACATTTTTTTAATACAATTTAAACAATTTTAAATATACTGTTGCGTGTCATTTGTACGCATTATTTTGAGCATTAAATAAAGTAATACATGTACATTATAACACCAGCATAATTAACCGTTTTTGATTGCCGTTTTGAAAAAAAAATATGTTTCATATTGTTTATTTTACTTTTTTTTTACGATTTTTTGTTTTGATTAAATTTTGTGTTGTCTCACTTGGGGGTGTCCAACAAATCAATTGTAAGAAAAAAATGTTTTGAATAAGGTGTCACATGGAGGATAGATTTCCCGTGCAACGCCGGGAATTACAGCCAGTGTTTTTATATGTTTTATGTCAGCAGTTTTATAAAGCTTTTTCTTTTATTTATTTCTTAGTTTTGTGGTTTAAATTTTGTATTTTATCTATTGTGCAATAAAAATATTGCACATTATGTCGTTATAAATTCAAAACTTTGCATTTCAAAATAGCAATGTTCAGATTAATTAGTTTGTAACCAATGGTAATTACATGTTGTCATGGAACTTAATTACATGTTGTCATGGAACTTAATTACATGTTGTCATGGAACTTAATTACATGTTGTCATGGAACTTAATTACATGTTGTCATGGAACTTAATTACATGTTGTCATGTAACTTAATTACATGTTGTCATGTAACTTAATTACATGTTGTCATGGAACTTAATTACACGTTGTCATGTAACTTAATTTCGTACGAACAATAAGTATCTCTGATTAAATGGTAAGAAAAAAAACAAAACAATTCTAATTAGGAAAAAATCTTAAGAATTTTTTTTTAGCAAATTAGATAAACAAAAAGCAAAGGTTGGATGTGTAACATCTCTGATCTGTGCAAGAATAGTAATGACCAATCCTTGACCATTTCAATGTCCGCACAACTTTCTGGTTATTTTGGTTGTACACATGAACAGATCTGACATCCATCAGCGCCAAGGGCGAATCCCAGCTCACAGTACATCTTGCACATGACTGGGGGACAGTCCGCCCTTTTACCTACAGAGTAAAATAAAAACTATCTCACAAGGTTGACACTTTCATGTTTCATTAGTTTAGCCACTTAAAATATGAAAAAAGATAAAGAGATATAAGTTGTACATAGTAAAAAAAAAAGTAAATACGTTGTTTTCCGAAATTATTAAAAATGGCGATAAAATTGTTATTTTCATTATGCATTCTTTCTTTCTTTTTTTTTTTTTAGAGAAAATTGCCAAAAAAACATGACAAATTAGTAAATGCAAATAAAATTGTCTAAATTTCCTCTCATTTTAATTATCATTTTCTTTTCTTCACGTAACAGGGAATGTTGAAGCTGTGGAAAACCGCCATTGAGTTTAAATACCGCCAACGAGTTTAAAACCCGCCAAATGAGTTAAAATACCTCCAATAAGTATAAAACCCGCCAAATGAGTTTAAATAGCGCCAATGAGTTTAAAACCCGTCAAATGAGTTAAAAAAACCACCAACGTCAAGGGGCCACCAATGAGTTTAAATACCGCCAATGAGTTTAAAACCCGCCAAATGAGTTAAAAAACCCACCAACGTCAAGGGGCCACCAATGAGTTTAAATACCCCCAATGAGTTTAAAACCCGCCAACGAGTTTAAATACCGCCCATGAGTATAAAACCCGCCAAATGAGTTTAAGAAAACCACCAACGTCAAAGGGGAAAAAATATAATGGTCCTCAAATATCAAGAAAAAGGTCTTGTAGGATAACACTTTTTTAGGGAGAACATACTTTAAAACAGAAGGACCGCCCCAGTAAAAGATAATTGGTGGTCATCTTGATTGTCTATGATGTAAACTCAACGTCCTGGCCACAATTCGACTGGGTTGAAGCTAGGATGCAGGAAATAATAAAACTGACCCGATAATCAATAATGATTCCGTCTTAAATGGAGGTCAAATGATAACATCTGTTATAGGAATTAGATCTGAATTGTTATCATCAGACCAGAGGCACGGGTATTACTAAAACTGCTAAATCCGTTGCTTGTAGCTACCTAAAATTGGCTGGCATGTTTGACCACATCCGTTCGATCTACATTCAGTGCCTGGTTGACATGCTGAGATCAGGCCGTCTCTGTCGCAGGTCACTACACACGCTCCGCTGGACACTGAGTCTGTTGTTATCAAAGCACAGCAGCGAATAATATCAACACCGAGACATGAATGACATGCATATCAATATAAAACAATATAGCCATACCATAACTAGTCTTTATATTATCACAACAAGCGCATAATTTATGATAATACAAGCAGCATCCATACAACAGAAATGACGTCAATGTACCCAACATTTTCTGTCATTGTTATAATATAACACAAAAACATATTACACATTTCGACCCTTCGCCACTATACAAATACATATAAAAATTCATTTATCTCATTCCATCAAATTATATATATATATATAATAGAGCCGCCCTTAAGGCGCCGGGCGCAGCAACAAATATAGCCCCCCCCCCACCTTTAAGTAGAAAAAGACAGTAAAAAATAAAGCTACGTGTGTAAAATGGCGGGTTTTCGTAGCAGTGGCCGTTAAGTCCGCCTCTGTCTGCTTCACACCTCCATATTTGAAAAAAAAAAAACGTTTCGAATGCAAATTTCTTTTTATGTATGGAACATTGGTCATTAGAACAAATGTAGTTTCGTTAACAGATTAAAATTCATCAGTTACAGTACCCCCCCTCCACGTACACAATTACGCACACACACATGTATATCTCTATACTTATAAGAGGCATTTGTTGTCTGTCTGTCTGTCTGTTCCCTTATAACTCAAGATCCAGACAAACAAATAATGTGAAATTTGTTACACATACACATAATTACATGGGGAAGGTTATAGGACAGGTTTCGTTTCATATCGATGGGTAGTTTAATTGTAATTAGTTTTTTTTTATTTTACTATTTTACTATATTAAAGTAATCTCGACGGCGGCATAAATAAAATATCTCTGTGACGTCATTTCCCTATGATCGAATAGAACTTGCGCGCTGGTGCTGTATTGTGCCTTTGTGATGCAAAGAATTGTTGATGTTTTTTCATGCTCTCTGATGTGTATAGTTTGAGGAAGGTAAAGGAATGAAGAAGGATTTTAGAAGAAGTGTGAAACCATAATAATAAGTATATATATATATATATATATATATACATAGAGAGAGAGAGAGGGGGGGGAGGGAGAGAGAGATAAAGAGAGAGAGAGAGGGGGTAGGGGGGAGAGAGAGAAAAGGAGGGTAGGAGGGAGGGCGGGAGGGGGAGAGAGGAGGGAGGGGGTTGGACAGGGGGGAGAAAAGGAGGGGGAGAGAGGGAGATGGGAGAGGGAGCAGGGGGAGAGGGAGCAGGGGGAGAGGCAGAGAGAAAGGAAGGGAGGGAGAGAGGGGGTAGGGAGGGAGAGAGGGAATGAGGGAGGGAAGAAGGGGGAGAGAGGGGAGGGAGAGAGAGAGGTGGAAAGGGGAGGGAGGGAGAAAGGAGGGGGAGAGGGATTAGGGAGGAGAGAGAGGGGAGGGAAGAAGAGAGGGAGAGGATGGGATAAATGGGAGGAAGAGATAAAGAGAAAGAGGGGGCAGGAAGGGAGAGAGAGGGAAGGAGGAGGGAGGAGGATGGACTGGGGGAGAGAGGGAGAGGGGAGAGAGGGAGATGGGAGAGGGACGGAGAGAGATTTGAGAGAGGGAGGGAGGGAGACAGGGAGGGAGGGAAAGGGAGAGAGGGGGAGGGAGGGAGGGGATAGGGAGAAAACAGAAGGTAAACAGAAAACCTTATTTTAAACCAGGGCAAAGCCGAGTACTTGAAACTAGTATATATACGTGATATGTGAACTTCCCCTTAATAGAGATAAATCGTGTATAATGTAAAGATGACATATCGAATTGTTTTGTATAGACCTGTCGTGAGATATTCAAATATCACACACACACACACATGAAATAAATGTTCTACACATCATTGCCAATTAAAAAATCTATTTATAGCTCAACAATCATCAACTTACCCACCACAATCAATAAACAAAAAGAAATCAAGAAAAGTTTCATTTTATAACACGCTTCACTTTGTTGTCGCTGGACGTTACTTACGTTAATGTCTGTTATTTTTTTTTATTCACTTTCCTTTTTATGGCAACTTAAATAGCAAAATAAAACTATTCAAAGATAAGGCTGTTGCTCTATGTCAACACGCTGACACTGAATGCACACACACACACACACACACACACACACACACACAGTCACGTGACTGTGATGTGTTAGGTCGATCTTCTACTAATACAGTATTGACACTGGGTGAACTCAAACCGGGGTGGGGATGGGCGCAAGCAAGAAGATTTTCTTATGTACTGTCTTCATTACACAATTCTATCCCAGCCCGAAATGGACGAATGGATTTGGGAGGGGGGCACCACGAAGGCCATTGGTTTGTGTGACGCCCCTGTAAGGATGACATTTCATCATTGCATAAAGTGCATTTTGCAAATTAAGCCCTAACCCTTACCCTATAATGATAAAATGTTGCACTGATGAAATGCTGCAATGATGAAATGTTGCAATGATGAAATGTTGCAATGATGAAAAGTTGCAATGATGAAATGTTGCACTGATGAAATGTTGCACTGATGAAAAGTTGCAATGATGAAATGTTGCACTGATGAAATGTTGCAATGATGAAATATTGCACTGATGAAATTTTGCAATGATGAAATGTTGCAATGATGAAATGTTGCAATGATGAAATGTTGCACTGATGAAATGTTGCAATGATGAAATGTTGCAATGATGAAATGTTGCACTGATGAAATGTTGCAATGATGAAATGTTGCAATGATGAAATGTCTCGTATGATGAGGTGTCTGGTCACCCGATCGAACATACAACCTGACCAAGTCCAGGTAGTGGTCATATAGATCCAGTGTGCCCGCGGTTCTCGACAGGTGGTGCGCGTACCCCAAGGGGAGGTACGCTGGGACACATACTTTTCATTTGAAACCACCAAGACTTTTGAAGAAGGTCGCCACTTTGCTGTTTGACTCATCACCAAATCACGTGCCCAGGTATCGCATCAGAAAAGTAATCTCATTCTGTTATGAGACACCTTATCATTGATAAATCTTAATACTATTTTAATGGACTCCTTTCCAAACAGTTTTTCATTTTATGTTTTATGATGACGAGTTATAATAAACAAGCAATTAAGCGTGTTCCACTCTGGACACAGGACGTGTTAGCGCATTTTTGTGTTATGCATCAGTACGTATTTTAGCTTTCAGTAAATATTTGTAAATTTTGGAAATGTTTATGAATTCAATTGTGTAATTGTAAAGGATGTTTTTCGAAAATAAAATTATTGTGGCTGAAGAATAAATACTCTACTGCGCAGAACACGTGTGACGTCAAACTTGGTGAAACTACGTGCTGCAGTATTTCGCACCAAATGAATGGGTTATTGAACGTATAAGGTGTACAATGGGGCCATGAAAATGGCATAATTATTAATATAGCTTAAATAGTAAAAAACGGTAAAAAACTGATGTCCAGCCCTCAGATCGCAAAATGAACTTTTGCTGCACACATGGCAGGCCAAGACCTACAAAATGATATATACATCATGGGTCTAGGACTTATGGTTGTTGAGATCTAGGGTGATGACAGACAGACAGACAAAACAGGGACAATTTTTTATCAAAAATGCTCTAAAAAAGACACGCGAGTGCTTGCCAGTAAAATTTAGTAGATGGTTTATTTACTGTTATACACATTATTATAGTACATAATACAATATATCGTTCTGAAAATTAACTCAGAAAATATTGCCAACCCGGCAGTGCCGAGCCTTTGGATTTGGGGGCCCAGGGGCTTGGCCTCTTTGGGGGCCCTGCATTTTGACATTTGACACCATAACATAAGATATTGTACTTAATATTTAATGAAAAAAAAATGTTGGGGCCATCCTCAAGCTGGGTCCCGCGGAGATAGAATCCTTGTGTAGTTTTTATCTGACCTTCAATTAACATAAAAACATATTCCATCAATCCAGTTGAGGCCGCAGACGCAGAAAATATCAGGCCTCTTAAAAAAGAAAGAAATATCAAAGTTTTAAACAGTATAGTTCTGTGAAGCCAGTGCCGAACCTAGGGATTTGTGGCTTGGCCTCTTCGGGGGCCCCTGGATTTTGAAATGAGATAATGAACTTAATATTTAATGTTAAAAAATATTTTGGGGGCCCCCTCAATGTGGGGCCCGGGGGGACTTTCAAATTTGGACCCCCTCCACCCACACTCAGGCTCGTAGCCATACTGGGCTGAGCCCCCCTCGTGCATGACCTGAGCCCGCCCCCCCCCCCCCGTGCATGATTTGAGCTTTTTAATAAAATTTTAATAATAACCGCTATAAATTATCAATCATTTTGTTTAATAAATCAATAATAAAAAAACCTTAAAAGTTTATATTTTGGCAATCATCCAGGCCATTTTACTTACATATATAGCTTATCTAATTTTCGGAAAATAAAGATTGAATCTTATTGAAGTTCACTTCTGGGTATTTTTGGCAGCATTGGCATTTGATGCTTCAACAGCCGTATTTGAGAGCAGTTTCTCAACCCTCACACGAATGCTCACGCCATATCGCAGATCAATGTTACAAAAGCGTCTAAGCAATCTTGTCCTGTTTGCATTTGTAAAAGATTTAACAGACAATCTGAATTCTGAAGCTTTTTTTTTTAGACAAATTCAGTGCTAAACCACAACGTTTGCAAATTTGAAACGTTTGATAATATAAGTTCGCAAACCTTGTAATAGTTTTAGATATTGATATCTTCTGGAGACAACTATGAACTTAAATAAGTTGATAAAATAACATTGACTTCTGACATCAGTTAATACATTTGTATAATAAAATAATAAAGTACAAAGCGCGTGATTTCTGAGTGATGTTATTTAATTTGCAAATTTAGTTTTTAGCACAATTCATTTTATTTTAAATTTAATAATTGCGACTGATCAATTTTTTTGTTGATAGATCTGTTCTTTGTTTTCAATATTTTATAACACACATATTACACAAACAGATAAGCTATATTCGTGCATCTGTGTCGTTCTTCTCGGGTTGTACGTTAAACAAACAGCTAAGCTATATTTGTGTATCTATGTCGTTCTTCGCGGGTTGTACGTTAAACAAACAGTATAATAATATAAACCAGGTATCTATTATGTAACAACTGTGTAGCAGAACTATTGGTCAATATATTTATAACAGGAATCAGAAATTGCTGAGCCTCATAATATTTATATCATTAAAACTCTTTACTATTTAAACTATTTTTAATAAAACTGCAACATGCCATAAATTGTTGAAACGTAGTTAAAATTATATATTTCTAATTAATAGCTAAACAATCGATACTAAAATGCACCATTCCAAATATGGAACTGCAAAAAAATTTCTTGGGGAGGGGACTCACTGAGCCTCGCGCCTCCATCTTTGCCCCCCCCCCCGGATCATTTCTTCGGCGCCCTCCCCACGAAAATTTCTTCGCGCGATATCCAATAATCCTTGCTACGGGCCTACCCACTCTAGGTACACCTCTGTCAAGATTTTGTACGGCGTTACTCAGATTCCACCATTATACAATTTATTCATGTGACGTAATAATAAACAAAATGAAAAAAAAATTGGGGCCCTTTTTTATGTTTAGTGGTAAAGGGAGCTAATTGTACATTAGATATAGCCATATTCTAGACATAATAACAAACTGAACATTATAAATATTACATTACCTTGAGATATACAAACATAATTTTTCTACATTAAGATTTAAATTGTAAAAAAATAATACAAAATACTAATTGAACGATTTCTGTAGATGTTTCTCCTAAGATTGCTTCTAATTTAATAACAAACTGAACACCATAAATGTAACATTATCGTGAGATAAATATACGAAATTCGTTAGCAGAATCTTCCGGTTAATGATTTGTCTATTCAGAAATTTACATGGTATAATTCCTGTTATTGTTCCAATTAACGCATTCAACACTTAATGATAATGATAAGGGTGTCGAAAAATGTACTACGTTGTGTTGGCCGGAAGGCATTCTCAACCTCTCCTGTAGAATGAAATAGTGTTTGGGTGTTTGCTCACCTCGTCGCTCTACATTTGGCAGGACTCATATCATTACTGGCAGTTAATTAGGGGATAACCTACTTGGCTTACCAGTTGGGAGACGTATCATGACTGTGTGGTGTGTGAAGTACCTGTAAGGATGAGATGAAATCTCTTAGATCCTTTAAGCCACTAATGGGACGGTTTTTATGGTGCCCTTCTTTCATCCCCACCACAGCCGGGAGTGTAATGGCCATGGAGGCACCACGGGAGACATAGCGGGGACATGTGTGCCTGTGTGGTAGCAGCGCTCAGCTTATAACCGAAAGTCCCGGGTCCTATGTTAAGAACTTCGATTACCTCTCGGATTTCCCTTAGTGCTAACGTGTGCAGCGCACTGAAGTATTATTAGTACGAAATTAAAGAAATGTTTGCATTTTAACATTAAACTCATTCAGTACATAACACGTACAATTTACACTAAATGTTGCCGACATCTTGTGTGAGAGACAAAAATGATTTTTTTGTATTATGGATAACTAGCTGTGCCCTGCAAAACCTTTGCATAGAGTTATATCCTCTTAGGCTTGATCGGTAGGCTAGTTTAATTTTTGGTTTCGGGCAGATCCGATTTTTGCATGATTGAATTTTAAACAGGGATACTGTTGTATTAATTCTTTACTTTCGATTTAACGCAGAGCCCAAATCGCTTTTATATATATTATTAATGAGTTGAAGCTAGGCTGCTATTTGTCTTCTAGCAGTAGCAGTAAAAAAACAACAACACGACGCAATAAGATAAGATAACTTTTGAGATACAGTTGAACAGACAAACAGAAAGGAACAGAGCTCTTGTTTCATGTACACCATGTAGCAGGAGTCACGTAATTTATTTTATAGTTCGGGCACAGTTTTAATTTTTACTACTTCTAGGTCGTCAATTTCTATGTATATATTATTATATATTCAAGGGGCCCTAAAAAATATAACAACGTGGGCACATCCGGTATCCATTTCACAAAATTTTTCAGCAAAAAAAAAAAATTAAATTAATAATATGAAAGTGACGGGACCCTGGAAAGTGTTGGATTGCCTCCCCATAGAAGGGACCCTGGAAAGTATTGGATTGCCTAACCTTAGCAGGGGCCGTGGGAGGTGACAGATTGCCTCCCCCTATCACGGGCCCTGGAAAGTATTGGATTGCCTGCCATTAGCAGGGTCCCAGAAGAGTGATGGATTGCCTCCCTTTAGCAGGGCCCTGGAAAGTGTTGGATTGCCCCCTGCAGAGGCCATGGAGGGTGATGGATCGCCTCACCTTAGCAGGGGCCCTGGATAGTGAAGGATTGACTCCCCTTAACAAGAGCCCTGACCCTGTGGCCAAAACAATGGGGCATGACTCAAAGACTACAGTGTCAATATATCTAAAATTAGCACTGGTGCCCTTGTGGACCCTATTCGTGGGTCACTGGTGGCTAATGAGCTGGATCATTAATCCACATCTCAATAAAACTGACCATCCAGTTCAACATCAGAGAAATGAGTGTAATTATAATACATATGTGTAGCATTGTTCAAATATTGTAAAAAATGTTGTTCAAAGACATGGCTTAAATATTAGTCACAGCCATTGGTTTAAAAAAAAATCAACAATAACAACAACAATAACAACATCTTAATTTACATTTATTATTGCACCACCTTAAGTGAAGTGAGCATCGCGAAAATCTTATGGGAGGGTTTAGTCTCATTAGCTGATAAGTCAACCTTTTAGATAGCCGAGAGAGGAGGGGGAGAGAGGGGGAGAGAGAGAGAGAGAGAGAGAGAGAGAGAGAAAGAAAGAGAGAGAGAGAGAAAGAGAGAGAAAGAGAGAGAGAGAGGGAGAGAGAGAGAGAGAGAGAGAGAGAGAGAGAGACGGGAATCGTGCTTTTCTGTTTTATCTTGGTTTTTTTTACTAGTAAATGAAAACATTGAGACCGCGGTCTTCAATAAACATGGACTGGTATCGAGACCAAGACCATTACCAAAACATTTAGACCTAATAACTTTGACCTAATAACTTTGACCATATAACTTTGACCTAATAACTTTGACCTAATAACTTTGACCCCTGACACTTAAACTTATTTTTGATAACTTTGGAGCTAGCAGCTTTAAAAAAAAAAAACCTATACCTTCCATTCACGACATGATTGCTTTGTTTTTGAGGGGGGGAGGGGAGGAAAAATAAAGGTAATTTTAATTACACTTTGATTTTGTATAAAATGGTAATCCGTGAACAATATATAGACTTTATTCTTAGCAATTAAAAAAAAACTGAAACACACTTTTAATCATGTAATTTATACAGCAAGGTGAAAAAGAACAATAAGACAAATTATATAAATCATGAATGCTAAAAACATAGGCAAGGGTTCCTGTCTAAAAATATAAATTACATGTTTATATATCTATCATTGTCTACTGACTTTTGTAAAGACACGTTAAATCCAGTATATTCAGTTTCTAAATAAAAGATGATTTGATATTTCTTTTTTTATTCCATACATTTTTTTTTAGTTTTAATAAAGTAAATTTTAATTTTTTGCACACTTAAGTACAGCTGTGCTAGTCTATGGCTGTGCTAGACTATCGCTGTGCTAGTCTATGGCTGTGCTAGTCTTTAGCTGTGCTAGTCTATAGCTGTGCTAGTCTATATAAGACTAAAATTAGCTTCACTTTTGTGCACAATAGCGTTCCGTCTTTTGGCTTTGAAATTTAACAAAATGGACTCGAAAATATTCAAATAATGTAATGTTTTGTAAAATATGCACGTCAACTTATTTTGAGTGCTTTCGCTAAATGAGAACAGGTTCAGAATGGAGTTTCAAGTTTTAAAAAACAAAACAAACAAACAAACAGACAGACATACAAAGAAACAAACCATTACACAGAAAGTGAAGATAAAAAAAAAGGTTTACAATTTTTTTTATTTTTTTTTAAGCACAACGGCAGATTTGGCAACCATCGCTGTCAACTTGAAAACCGTTTATACAGTACATGGCACACATGACCATTGAGCAGACGCTCTTTTGGCGGGAAGACATTTACACGTTTGACAGCCATGTTCGTCCAGTTCATATCCGTTAGGACACGGGATACATTTCAACATGGGGCAACGTTGTCTCTTTTGTACAACTTGTGGAGAAAAAAAAACATCAACATTTCATTCAAATAGAATATCAAATCAGTGTATCATAAAACTTTCAATAGAATATCAAATCATTGTATCATAAAACTTTCAATAGAATATCAAATCAGTCTAGCATACAACTTTCATTAGAATATCAAATCATTGTATCATAAAACTTTCAATAGAATATCAAATCAGTCTATCATAAAACTTTCAATAGAATATCAAATCTGTGTATCATAAAACTTTCAATAGAATATCAAATCTGTGTATCATAAATCTTTCATTAGGATATCAAATCTGTGTATCATAAAACTTTCAATAGAATATCAAATCTGAATGTTTTTATGTGTAAAAGTTTATATTTTGTGGAACGGTTGGTCGAAGGGTGAGGCGCATTCGATACTCGACCTGACAGTCCCAGGTAAAAAAAATGTTTTATATAATTTTTGGATGCAATTTTCGTAATCGCTTTAAAATGACATGAATTAGTAATTCCGAATCTCCCACGGCTTAGAAAAGTTTGGTAGCTTGGCTTAACATTTTTTGTGGCGGCTTACAGCTTACAGGCTTCGTGGCGGCTTACGGCGGCTAAAGACGGCGGATGAGGGGTCTAGATGACGTATTGTACTGATGAACTACAATAATTAACAGCAATACCAATAAATAAGACATTGGCTACATGATGCAAATAACATATTTTTCTTTAAATATTAAAACATTAAAAGAGAGAATCAAAGATTATTGTTTGAAAGATAACAGATATGACTCTCCATTATTTACAGTTTTTTTTAAGTGATTCAGTGTTTTTATTGTTGTTGATGTAAATAAGCTACATTTCTGATTAGCCATTTGGTCCTGCAATCATGCGGGCAGAATTCTGTTGCCAATACACGTCATGCGAGAATGGCGCAATAGACAACAGAATAAAAGTTTAACCACACTAGTTATCAAAGGCCCGGTACCCGGACCGGCGAGTAGGCACACAATTGAAGTTGAAAATGGTGATATATATTTTAGCGCGTTAACAATCAGTCTTTATACTTGCAGTGGCCCCAAGGACATGAACAGATTATTGTAGCCAAAATACATTTGAGAATAGGGACACCTAATAATACATCAAATAAAGTTCATATGTTAAATAGTTCCTCCCAAAGAAAATAATCCTCACTATAGGTAAACATAAACAACAACTCTTAAAATCATATTTCTTCATAATATTTTAATGGACTCCTTTCTAGTTATTCATTTAATGTTTTATGATGTTCAACATGGTGTGTTTAAAAAAAAAGAGAGACGTGAGTGGGTGCTTGTGTTAAGCAAAACACTACATGTTTAACAGGTGGTTTATTTACTGTTATACAAATTGTAGCATAGTACAATTAACTAAGAAAATATTGCCAACCCGGCAATGCAGAACCTAGGGATTTAGGGGCCCGGTGGGCTTGGCCTCTTTGGGGGCTGCCCCTGCATTTTGACATGGGATAATTTTTTGACGCTTCTCAAGCTTGGTCCCGAGAAGAAATAATCGTTGTGTAGCTTTTAGCTGACCTTCAATTAAAAACATATTATTTAATCAACGCAGTTGAGGCCGCAGACGCAGAAAACATTAGTAGGCCTCTTAAAAAAGAAAGACACATCAAAGCTTTCAACATTATAGTTCTGTGAAGCCAATGTCGAACCAAGGGATTTTAGGCATCTTCGGGAGCCACTACATTTTGACATGAGATATGTACTTAATATTTAGTTTAAAAAATATTTTGGGGGCCCTCCTCAAACTGAGCCCCCTCCATACACCCTCCGTGTGAAGCCCCCATCATAAATGGGTTAGTTTGCATTGTAAACGTTGTATACGGCGCTACTCAATCTCAACCCTTATTCAATTAATTCATGTGACGTAATAGTCAAAAAATGAAAAAAAAGTGACGTATTTTAGGTTAGTAATAAAGGGAAATAATTGTACATTAGAAATAGACATATTTTAGAAATAAAAACAATTTAAACAATATAAATATTACATTATATTGAGGTATCCGTTATTTTGGTTTAAAATTTAAATTGTGGAACATAACACAAAATATTAATTGAACGGTTTTTGTAAATATTTCTTTTATGATATCTTCTCCTTTAATAACAAATTGAACACCATAAATTTATTACGATACTGTGAGATATACATAGGCCTATGGAACCACGTTCCGTTTGGAATTCATTTCGGAGAATATCACTAAATATTTATAAAAAAAAAACTAAATATTTTGGCATGAATTGTGTTACCTCTAAGATCGCTTCATTGCTCTATGGTAATGATTGAAGCGGTCGAAAACAGTAATACGTTGTGATTGCCATTTGGCATTCATGATCTTACCTGCCGTATCGTTGTGTACGGTGTATCTCACCTCGGCACTAAACATATGGCTGGTCCAATGTCATTGCTGGCAGTCATGTAGGAGACAATTCTTACTCGGCTGGCCAGTTGGTAGCCGGATCATGCATGTTAAGAAGAAAACGGTTAATGTTTCTGCCATCTTTGAATTGTTTATGCCGCCTTGGATGAATTGTTTATGCCGCCATGTTGGATGACAGACGGAAGTCGCGATGACAGACGGAAGTAGCGATGACAGACGGAAGTCGCGATGACAGACACCGGAACACATGATGTAAAATTTGTATTATGGATATTTTTATATTTACTTTAATACACACAGAATGACGACACATAGACAATTAGCAGGGTTAAAGCCTGCATCTTAAATTGTTGTTAAACTTAATTTATACGTACTAAAGAATTCGTATTATGTTTCTACCATCGGCAGCGAGACGACAGCAATGCAAATATGGAACTATTTTTGGAAAGCAAAACATTGATTATATACACATAAATGCATACTGGCAATATATTAAGAACATGTGCAGTGCACAGCGAAATCTCAGATCAGGTCAACTCGCGGACGTATTGGTCATGAGCTCGTTCAACACTCTCTAAATTACGGGCTTGAATTCCAGCGTGTCCAGTTAACTCAAATCTCCCTTGGTGCCTCCATGGTCTTTGCACAATCTGGTATAGTGTGGATAAAAAAAAAGCGCTAACAAGCAATAACAACACTGTCGCATTAGTGTTCCATATGATGTGAGAAATAAACCTCTCATTCTTACAAAACATAAATCTCAGGTTATCAATCAGATCAATGCTGACTCCCTTCTCCCTCAAGAGAACGATTCTCCAACTTTTTCCACTCCAGGTACGCATGGCTTGTGTTTTTAAAGCTAACTGTGTATATGAGTTGTGTTATTCCTTCTTGTACCCGCATTACCTGCAGTGTACCTGTAAGTACACACTTAGTTCTTTGGGTTATGCTGAGGTCAATTAAAACAACAACAACAAACAAACAAACAAGCAAACGAACGAACAAACAAACAAACAAATAAACGAACAAACAAACAAACAAACCCAAACTCTTTGTGACTTTTCATAGCCGAGAAAACTGCCCAAACTGTCATAGAAGGATTTTAAAACCAAGATTTTTGTTAAGGACAGAATGGACGATCTGGTAGGCATTCTGTTAGACATTCCGGTAGACATTCTGGTAGACATTCTGGTAGACAATCTGTTAGACACTAGCTGTACCCGCAAAACATTTGCAGAACTTTTTAAAATACTAATAACTATGAATTAACCTCAACAATGTTTATATTTTACTTATAAATGTACCTTAAATAAATAAACTTTACTTTTAGGTGGTCCTGAAAGGAACTTTTTTTTATTAAAACTCATGCTAGCAAGCGAACTCAAGCTAATTGTAAAATTTTCATTAGCCCTGAAAAGGACTTTGAAGATTCAAAATATGGTAGTGGCCCTAAAAAGGACCGTATAGACACAATAAATGGTAGTGGCCCTAATAAGGACCGTTAAATACAATAAAATGTAATGACCCTAAAATGGACTGTTAAATAAAATAAAAGGTAGTCGACCTAAAATGGACATTTTAGATAAAATAACTGGTGGTGGTTAATTACAGTTAAAATAAGTTTTTGTACAATTTATACTATGTTACATTTTTAAAATTATGTACTTAAGATTTTTTATTGCATCAAGACCTCTTTATACACAGGATTTTTAGAATTTTTTTCTCCATAGACTTTGACAGAATCAAAACTCACTGTTTTATTGCTGTGGATACTGAAAGATTTAATGGAAAGTGATGCATTATTCGAAGGGAAAGTTATTTTGATGGGAGGAGATTTCCGACAGCTTCTACCAGTTATTCTAAGAGCATCAAGGGATTATATAGTAGGGACCTGTATTAACCAAAGCCATCTGTGGTCCAAATTGAAAAAATTGAAATTACCTAAGAACATGAGAACAAAGTCAAATGAAAAAGAATTTGCAGATTCATGAAATATTCTCTGTTGTTTTCGCAATTTATTAGATTCCAGGCGCCTTTTTTTTTGCCTCAGATGATTCATCTGCTCTGGATTTCCTGTCTATCTTACAATTATTTTTAAGTAAATCTGACATATTACAATTTTATGCTTTCACACAATTTTATAGAAAATAGAAATCTTTGATGGATAGAAATCCTTGATGCAAAGAGAAATAGACTACTTTATTTGTTTGCAATGAAAAAACCCCAATAACTCTTACATAAAACTAATAGGCTTAACAGCACAGAAAGACTGTCAAAAAGCAATAATTATTACCAACCACCAATAAACTGAGTAGAACAGACAGACTGTCGAAAAATTCTTTGTAATTAATATGAAAAATATAATTGCAGATGATATCTTTTTGTTGAGTATATTAGGAGTAGATTTCCCTTAGTTATGCACAGAATCATATATAAAGATTTTTTTTATTTTAAATAACGCACTTGTTAGAAGACCCGAAGTGACCATTATATTAGGGTATAAGGAACTGACATATATAAATTATATTAGGGTATAAGGAACATGACATATATAATTTTTTTTTTCAGGATTAGGGTTAGGGATAGGGTTAGGGATAGGGTTAGGGATAGGGTTAGGGATAGAGATAGATATCAATTTGCGCGAAAATCCCCGGAAACAGAAAAAAAAACTTGTGGTCGACCGTACATATGCTAGTAGTCGAACCCAACCTCGGGTCGAGTAACAAGTGCCTTTAAATAAAACTGACTATAGTATAGAGATAATACTAAATTTTACATAATTTACAAAAAAGCCATAAACATGACATTAATTATCTAAAGATTTGCAAGGCTGCGTTGTCTTTGTTATATTTACTTGTCATTCACTGTTCGTGAATAATAATTATTACTACTATGATGTCGAGGATGTTATTGTTAACAACAGCGTTATGCAAAACGCAGCTAAAATCATTCTGATAATAAGACAGACACCTTAAAAACATGAACTTACCTCATTATTTTATTAAAGTGGTCATATAGTTTTATCATTTTACGGCCCTACTTTTTAAAAAAAATATTAAGTGTTTTAAGCAAGATGCATATGTTCTCGACTGATGAAGAGGCCGGCATATTGTTTGGTTTATTTTGCTTTTTGAATAGCCTCCCTTAGGTTTGATCGGTAGGCTAGGTTATTTTTGGTTTCGGTCAGATCCGATAATTTCATGATTTTATTACAATTTAAAGATGCAATATGTTGTAGAAATACACAAAAACAAACCAAAAAATATTTAAATGGAATTATTTTACATTTTGGCATTTGGCTTTCACGTTTAAAAACCGCAGAATCAATTCAAAACTGTAGATTTTTAAAAAAACATCTCTCGAATCGGTACGCTGGCAAGACGCCATTTTGAATTCTTGTTTTCCGCTTTCGATTTAATAACGCACACTGGAAATGAATAATATGATATATGATTCTGGTAGACATTCTGGTAGACAATCTGGTAGGCATTCTGTTAGACATTCTGGTAGGCATTCTGGTAGGCATTCTGTTATACATTCTGGTAGGCATTCTGTTAGACTTTCTGGTAGACATTCTGGTAGGCATTCTGGTAGGCATTCTGGAACCACTTTTGGTAAATAAAAATAAAACCCTGACATGTTCGGACATATTTATCGCTATAATACTTTTTTCCACAATTAGAATGTATGGCGCCCCCCTGGAGGGAGCACGTAAGTGAAGTTATCCAAAAAAAAAGTGCTGGACGGGCAATATAAAATGTAGCGATCCTATTGGTGACCACAGAGGGAAATGGAGTGAGGGTCCTGTCCAGTGTTCATGAAGTCCCCCCCCTCACCCCTTTATTAATATTGAATAATATTGTTATAATCAACAACTGTTTTTATTTCGATAAAAGAATGTTTTATTTAAACAATGGGTTCATCCGCACATCTGCATATGTCACATCCATTGGCGTCTTTTGCGAACCCGTTGAAGCAGAACATCATGCACATGATTCCAGAGCACACCTGCCTCTTCTCTTCTTCCGGTTTACACCTGCAGGTTTGGCAGCCATCTTGGTCCACTTCATAGCCGGCTGGACAAGGAATACACTTCAGCATTGGACATTCGGATCTCTTGCCGAGTTCTGTTAGGGGGGGGGAAGTTGTGTGATTAGATTAGGATTAAGTGATGGATTCAGAGACAGCTCTTGAGATATTGTGACTTAGACATCCCATAGGATGATTTATCTAAACGTTGTGTGGAGCTGTAGTTGGTGACTACAAGTATGTATGAAAACGTTAATGCTTTGTGTAATATAGAACTAAGTCTGTATGTAAACAAAAAATCCTCTATTACTGACCTGTTAATGAAGTACAAACGTGACCGCATCCACTGGATACACAAAATTTACCAAATGGACATGGGGTGGATATCAATGATATCATGGCTATTTCTGGAGGTGTGCACTCATCAACGCACAGAGTAGACAGTCCAGAGTTCCAGCTGGCCGGAGAGGCTGGAATAGTATTACTTTATATCAATGATGACGTAACAAAAATAATTTGAATTTTGTTCAAAAGTCTTTTGGGCGATAGACTGGCTTTTTGCTAGTCTAAATTTTCTAAATCGTGTCTGAAAAATCTTACTATTAATAACGTCACTCATCTTGCAATTTAAGTTCAATTTCAGATAACTAACAAGAACGGCCATTTTCCTGTTCACATGGCCTGAACATGAGCTTATTATAGGTCTATCATATTCTTCTTTGTTAATATCTGTCAGGTAAATATCTGTCAGGTAAATGTCTGTCAGGTAAATATCTGTCAGGTAAATGTCTGTCAGGTAAATATCTGTCAGGTAAATGTCTGTCAGGTAAATATTAATGAATTTTTTGATCGTTGTGCACTCTTAAAGAAATTCATTAATTTTGTTTAAATGGAGCGATGTAAAACGAATTCAATACATTCAGACCAGTGAAGCTAGGAGAGTTATGTTTCCTGCCTGGTCAACTTACACAAATACTGCTGGGACTGTCAAAACCTTCATGTGAAGACTTTGTCTGACTCTATCACTAACTAACGAATACAAATCAACCAACTCTATTTTGAAAAAATGGTTCTCGTGTTATGGTTTGTGAGCACTCAGTCTAGTTACTGAACACACTTAACTCACACTCAATCTAGCCACCGAACACACTAAACTCACAGTCTAGCCACTTAACACACTAAACTCACAGTCTAGCCAATGAACACACTAAACTCACAGTCTAGCCACTGAACACACTAAACCCACAGTCTAGCAACTGAATACACTAAACTCACAGTCTAGCCACTGAACACACTAAACTCACACTCAGTCTAGCCACTGAACACACTAAACTCACAGTCTAGCCACTGAACACACTAAACTCACACTCAGTCTAGCCACTGAACACACTAAACTCAAAGTCTAGCCACTGAACACAATAAACTCACAGTCTAGCCACTGAACACACTAAACTCACACTCAGTCTAGCCACTGAACACACTAAACTCACACTCAGTCTAGCCACTGAACACACTAAACTCACACTCAGTCTAGCCACTGAACACACTGAACTCACACTCAGTCTAGCCACTGAACACATTAAACTCACTCTTAGTCTAGCCACTAAACACATTAAACTCTCAGTCCAGCCACTGAACACACTAAACTCACACTCAGTCCAGCCACTGAACACACTAAACTCACACTCAGTCTAGCCACTGAACACACTAAACTCAATACTGGACTAAACAAGTCATGAAAGTAATAAAATAAATGACTAATACTCTATACAGTGACTGCATTAACCTATAGTTTATGTTTATATCATGTCAAAACAACATTCACTGACCTGTCACAAAAGTGACCACAACAGCTGCAAGTATTAGTTTCATCTTCAACAAACTCAATCAATTGTTCTACGGTCAATCGATCAGAAACAAATGTTTTCTAAATGCTGCGAAGGACATTCACTGTTTTTTGTTATCAGTCAGTTACTAAAAATAATCTAAAGTACACCTAGTTCATGGTGCACACAATCACCTTCTGGTCGGAACCCACGCTTCAAGTGAAGACCAGTATGATCACATCGGCTTGTTTCTCCGTATCTCTTATTTTGTTGTCTTTCCACTGATATTCATATGTGCGGTTATACCTACCATGTGTTATAAACACAAATTTTTTAAAAACAAAAAAGCTCCACTTCAATATTTACACGTTTTACATTGATTTATATTATAAAGTTTACAGCTGTAGCTGTGTGCTCTTCACATTGTCATCTGTCATTTGTTAAACTATTTATATGTTTCAATACATTTTGATTAATGTGCCATGCAGGCGTAAATCGGCCAATGAACACAGCATGGATATTTTAAACTATGACACGAAAACATATTGTGACTTTAAAGACGTTTAAGTTTACGATATATTCTAGATGACTATTGGGAAAGTTGCTGTATAAATTATTATAATTTTAAAACAAACTACAATGTAATATATGTAGTAATTAAAATATTTGCTTATAGTAGGTACATGTACATTTTTCTTTTATTACTAATGAAAAAAACATTTACCAAATCAGGTCATTGAGGTCATAGGCATATACTTTCAGAAAGATTTGATAGGACTATGTGACTGTGTGTGAAGTCCCTGTAAGGATGAGATGAAATCTCTTAGATCCTATAAACCACTAATGTCTTTATGGAGCCCTTCTTTCATCGGTAGCCGATAATGCAATGGGCTTGGAGATACCATGGGAGATATTGTGGAGACTTTAACCATGACCAAAAATATTCATGGGTCCTCATCGAAGATTTGAACCAGTGACTCTCAGGCGCTATACCGCACGACCATCCGTCCTCTCGAAGAAAAAAATATCGTCCTTCTTTCATCCCCACAACAACCGGAAGTGTAATGGTAATGGGTACACCACAGGTGACATAGAGGTATCAGCATTGCTATTAATAGTATAAAATACTTAACTATAAAAAAGATTTCTAAGAAAAATCTTCAAGGAAGAAAAAGACAAAGTTAATTTGCAAACCAAATCAAACAAGATGATAAAATACATTCATTGTTTTAAAATACACGCATTGTTATAAAATACATGCATTGTTTTAAAGATGTATTTTAATAAATTGAAAAGACTACATTTCTGCACTTCTACTGCACCATTCACAATTCTTATCAATCACTACTTATCACAACTTATATCAATCGGTACTTATCACAACTTATATCAATCACTACTTATCAGTTTCGTTCCATCTTTATCTCAAGTTAACCAAGTAAAAAACAAAAAAACATCACTGCCAACATATCTGTCTGTGTTTTGTAAATTTCTAGTGAAACGTAAAATTCCAAGGTTTTAACCAAAAATCATTTGCATGAGAGTATTACCATTGATGATCAACTCATGAAAAGTTTACCGAATTTCTTGTGATGTTATTGAGATGATCGTTTTCCTAGATACAGTTGTATTTCAAAAGTGACTTTTCTCTAAATAGGCTTTTATTATTTTTAAAATCTTCCGAATGACGTCAACATTTTGTTTGTTTATTTCGTTCAATTATTTTCTTCCAGTCGTGAATTTCGTTATTTTCGTTCACAGCATACGACACACACACACACATATAACACTATAATAACTGATTGTGTCGTAAAAATGACCCAGCTGATTAAACATTTATTTTTATTAGTCATTAGATTGCTTTGAATATATTTTTTAAAAAAGTCCATTTTGAATAATGTTTTATGAAACTGTGAATCTTCTGTGCAACTTTCACTGACAATTAAAGAAAAATTAAACATAAATCAATGAAGTTGAAAGAAAACACATCATACGCTACATATTCGATAGAGACTTTATGACTTTGAATACACTGAGTCAACTTGATGACTGAACGGATGCATGTAAGTAGACTGAGGCTACAGGCAGGTACAGGTGGGGCAGCCGTTGTGGTCCATCACACGACCATCTTCACACCAAGTACTGCACACCACCACACCGCAGTCTGGTGATCTCTTTAATACCTCAGCTGTAGATTACATTAGTGAATCAATCAAATCCCTTCATTCATCAATCAATCGATCTATAAGTATATCTATCTACCAATAGTTCAATATCTCAATTAATTAATTAAAAAACCTATTTATCTATCGATTGATTTGTCTCTGTATGTCTTCGTCAGTTTGTGTGTGTCATTCGGTGAGTCAGTCTTACTTTCTCAAAAATCATTTGTCTATTTGATTGCTCGTGTTTCTAGCTTTCTGTCTATTTGTCAGTCGGTTTCGTTTCCTAATGCCTTTCTAACTGGGCATGCCGTATTTCTACTTTTGTCAGCACGTCTGTGTCTTAATAGATTGTCTACATCAAAAATACTCACGAACGCATGTGGAACTGCAATCATTTTGGTGACAGACGTAGCCGTCCGGGCAGGACATGTCCCCCATAGGTGGCGCGCTCTCATTGCACTCTTGTTGGCAGTCTCGGTTGACCTGCTTCATGTCAGGGTGGGCCGCGACACACACTGTAACCAAAACAAAACCAACAGTTTCATACAATCAGAGTACAAACAGCATTGAATACACGTAACTCAAAGGAAAAACAATTGTTCAATTCATATTTCTGTGCCTAGATTATTCTGTCTTCTTCAATAATTGCAGAAATGTTTATTTCCTCGGAAGGGAAGGGGGGGGAGGATAAGTGAGGGTGGGATGAGGGAGCGGGCTCGTGCGCTATTCTTTACCAGGTGTGACATCACAGGTGTTGTACTCACCTAAAATGAAGGCGAACTGCGTCACGCGGCGTAACATCTTGAGATATATACCATGTAATGAATTCACTGACACTAGAACACGTTTGTTTGTTTTTTGTTTAACTGGCACAAACAGACATCAAGAAATAGGTCTTCTGTGTTGTTGGACACAAAATGGCACCCCAGTTTTAACCTTCAAAACAGTAAAAAAAAAATGATTAAATATTATCTTATCAATGAACATGGCATTAAAAGAAAATGGCACACGTTGTAAAGGAACAATCAGATAACACAACGTGAAATGTTTTTTTTTTTGTTACAGCTAGTCATGAACTAACCTTAAATACATAATGTGTCTCCCCCAGTTAGTTTTCACATCGTGCGGTGTATGCGTTGTAACTTTGTGTCTCCCTCGCAGGTAGTTTTCTATATCATGCAGTGTATGCGTCATAATTTGTGTCTCCCTGCAGGTAGTTTTCATATCGTGCGGTGTATGCGTTGTATTTCATACATTTTTTTGTTATTTCTGTTCATAGTTCATGGCATTAAAGGCCACATGTTCTTATCTATTGCAGTATTTCTTATATTTCTTCGCTATCCCTTTTGTCGGATTTCGTTCAGCCAACTTCAGCAGGCTTTTCCACTAGTTTATAATATAATCAGACTACACATCATGATGTTTTAAGTTTAGCTCAAATGATGATAAAGGAGACATCAATTAATATAAAGATCCGCTTTTAAAACTAAATCTATTGATGAGACTTTCTTCTGTAACGTAAACCCCTGGTGAGTCCGTAAACCAATCAAAGTGTTGACATAATACCGCGGTTCTTAACTGGTGAGTCCGTAAACCAATCAAAGTGTTGACCTAATACCGCGGTTCTTAACTGGTGAGTCCGTAAACCAAAGTGTTGACTTAATACCGCGGTTCTTAACTGGTGAGTCCGTAAACCAATCAAAGTGTTGACTTAATACCGCGGTTCTCAACTGGTGAGTCCGTAAACCAATCAAAGTGTTGACTTATTACCGCAGTTCTCAACTGGTGAGTCCGTAAACCAATCAAAGTGTTGACTTAATACTGCAGTTCTCAACTGGTGAGTCCGTAAACCAATCAAAGTGTTGACTTAATACCGCGGTTCTCAATCGGAATTACGCCTACCCCCAAGGGGTACAAGAAAGCTCATATGGCTGGAATGCTGAGACTTATGATGTTTGTTTATGACAGCCAATAATTTAAAGAACTTACGTGGGTACTGTCGTATTTCGACACCGCTGCCGCCAAATTTATTATATGCTATGTTGTGTCTCTTCAGAAGGTCAAAATTACTCCTTTCGAGTATTGTGAGATTATTACTTTTAAGTTCTCTTCATCTGTACTTATGTGTGTGTGTGAATAAGGACTAGTACAATATAAACACCTTTTCACGTTCATTCGTAAATCACAAAAGACTTTCTTAGACGTGATCCATTTATTAATGTAGAAGAAGTTAAATATGCACATCTACAAATAACACATAAATCCACAACATGAATAATGACATATAAACAGCTATGTAAATAACGGAAGTTCGCAATATTAATAGTCCACAAATATTAACTGAATACACATGTGTCTATAAAACTTCTCAACTGCCAAATATCATACTACTAGTCCATCTTCTATTTATACAACTTTCTCAAAGAAAACACTTCTTTCTCTTAAGCTGTCCTAACACTCACTGTCACTCTTTCTAACTACTTTTTCACTGGTCAGCATTTTCACTTGCCCTCATTTATTTCACCACTAAGCACACTTTTCATGTTGACTACAAACTAATATATTGGAAGGTAGGGGGCGAGCAGGATGTTGGATTCGTGTGGATCCTGACCTCAATTACTGTCACTGGTCATCTGAGATGATGTGACTTGCCCGCAAAGATTACTTCTTTCGCCGTTCATTGAAACTACCGTAGGTGTATCCTGAGATTTATTTAGCTAAGTTGTCAGGGTTCGAATCACAATGGCCGCGCTAATCACATGTAGCCCCTGTGAGGTCTCCCGGATAGTGCGCCCTGGGTCATGACCTACCCTACCCACGCAAATACCAAAGGGAAATAATAATAATAATTGTCAATTGTCATGGAACACAGTTATTAGTCTGTAGGACAGGTTTCTGAGTTGCGGATGAAATGTTTAGTTCAGCGGTTCTTAAAGTGTGTGGGTTGCACTCCTCGGTGGGTCGCAAACTATAATGTAGAGGGTTGCCATTTTTTTAAAAAAAGAATAGCTTAATTAAAAGGAATATCTGCAGTTTATTTCACCTTTTTTAAAAATCATTTTCCTTTCTACATGTGAGACGAGAAATACGAAAATGTTTCTTTGTGGGTCGTGAATCGCATACAATTTAAGTTTTTTCTAAAGAGATTCATTAGGTCAGTTTTCGGGCTTGTGCCCAGTGAGGTTATCGATAGATCCACCTCTGATCTATGCCATGCAGGTATAAAATTTACCCATAAACCCCCTACCTGTGGGTGTAAACTTTTCTTACATCCCTACCTTCAGCCATTGTAGTGAAAAAAAGTGCTACAATTGGCAGGGAAAGTGCACATTTCTGATATGTTTTATTATATTGAGAAGGGTTGTATCTCAATCTGCTCGGTGAAAGGCAGCAGTTCGAATCCCGATGTATCTAAAGTATCGGGTTGACATTTTCAGTGGGGGGTGTGGTGTGAGGGGGCGAGAGATATAAATTAAGGTGAGATGCATAGGGAAAGAATGTTTTAAAATTTGTGTGTGTATGAAAATTGTCAGGAAGTTAATAATTAATTCTTGAACGAGAAATCTACAGAGTCAGTTGAGGATCAATACTTCAAGGCATCTCGCCTATTTCCAAAAAGCAAATTTAATCTTCCATAATTTTTAATAACATATTATTCTTTTCAAATAATACACATTTACAGTGATAGACATTCAATTTGAAGTCGTACTTAAAATAGTCAAGATAACTAAACATAGATGACCAGATTCCATAAAACGCATTTGTCAAAGGACAAATAAAAACAGATTGTTTTCTCATCAACACAATGAGTCTCACGTTGTGAAATAACAAATTCAGTTGTATACTTTGTTTCTTTATTTATAAACAAACAATATAGAGTTCATTCATTATAGGTTCAAAGTTCACACATTGTACAAGACTTCACGGTTTTATTACCCAAGTTCTTCTTTTTGTTTAATGAGATTTTCATCCTGGTTCTTTTACGCACAGGTACAGGTGGGGCAACCGTTGGGTCCAAGAACGTATTCACCTGGGCAGAAGTTGAGGCAACCAATCATTGGGCACACTACTGCTGCTTTCTTGACTGCCGGGGCAAAAAAAATATATGTATTGATTAAAAATTCAAATAAATAAAAAAAAAAAGGAACACATTATTATCAAGCTGTGCCATGCCAGTTATATTCTACATTATTAATTTATTACCAAGCTATATCATACTAGTCATACCGAATAGTTGATAAAATGTTGATAAAAGAATATAAACAAATGGCCGCTTACTAAGGACAGGTTGACACGTGTGGCCACAGCCATTTGACCTACATTCATAGCCGGCCGGACATCCGCCCACTCCCCTGGCGGCCCTGATGATGAAGCTGGAGCTGCACATCTCCACACAGGTCCCTATCATGATGTCCGGCAGGAAGCTGATGGCACTGGACGAGGCTGTGGTGGGGGTGGAGGGAAGAGAGAGGGGGGGGGATAGAGTATGCCGAGTGAAACAATGGGTGTCTGCTCTACCGTAACATGTATACACCTGCGGTACTTACGATTGTACAGCTGTGTTGTGCAATCTTGTACAGCTGTGTTGTGTGATACTGTAAGCTTTGTTGTGTAATTCTGTACAACTGTGTTGTGTAATACTGTAATGCTGTAATTATGTACAATTGTGTAATACTGTACAACTGTATTGTGTAATACTGTAATGCTGCAATAATGTACAATTGTGTTGTGTAATACTGTACAACTGAGTTGTGTGATGCTGTAAGCTTTGTTGTGTAATTCTGTACAACTGTGTTGTGTAATACTGTAATGCTGTAATAATGTACAATTGTGTTGTGTAATACTGTACAACTGTATTGTATAATAATGTACTGCTGCATTGTGTAGGATTATTCTGTTATACAACATAAAAACCCAACTGGTACAACTACGTAACATGGTATGGGTAAAGAAGCGAAACATAAAAATGTGTATATCTAAATGAAGTAGGAGTAATACAACATCAATGGTATTATGTCATCTATAAATGACAACTGTCATTGCGCCATGGTATTATGCCATTTATAAATGGCAAATGCCATTGGCCCATTGCGCCATGGTATTATGTCATCTATAAATGACAACTGTCATTGCGCCATGGTTTTATGTTATCTATAAATGACAACTGTCATTGCGCCATGGTATTATGTCATCTATGAATGACAACTGTCATTGCGCCATGGTATTGTCATCTATAAATGAGAACTGCCATTGGCCCATTGCGCCATGGTATTATGTCATCTATAAATGACAACTGTCATTGCGCCATGGTTTTATGTTATCTATAAATGACAACTGTCATTGCGCCATGGTATTATGTCATCTATGAATGACAACTGTCATTGCGCCATGGTATTATGTCATCTATAAATGACAACTGTTATTGCGCCATGGTATTATGTCATCTATAAATGACAACTGTCATTGCGCCATGGTATGATGTCATCTACAAATAACAACTACAAATAACTGTCATTGAGTTCCTAAAACTTCTTTTTCGTTTGTTTGGTTTTTGTTTGTTTTCTAGAAATCAAATTCTAAATTACATAAACATTACATGCCATAAACATTACATGACATAAATATTACATGCCATAAACATTACATGACATAAACATTACATGACATTAACATTACATGACATTAGCATTTGATTAAACGTTTAACAGCGGATCTAATTAAAGATACTAAGCATAAAAAACAAACAAACAATAAAAACAGACCTTTTCACAAATAGCCAATTAAATCGAATAATCTTACCCACTAGGACAGCTAGGAGAGTAAAACTGATGATAGACATCTTGTGTGAGTTCAAGAAAATTTTCTGTATGTTTGAGACAATGATATGCCCTCTGGTCTGTTTAAGGTAAGCCCATGTTCAGGTCAGTTTATCTTGGTTTTATTCCAGCCAACAGAATCAAAAACTAATCTAAAAAAAAAAGTAAATAAAAAAAAAAACACAATTGACTTAAATCATAAAAAAAAGGATTTTAAGTCAAAGATTAGAAAACATGTTTTACTTTTCACTCTCTCTCTCTTTCTCTCCCTCTCTCTCTCTCCCACTCTCCGTCTCTCTTTTGCTCTCTATCTTTCCCCCCATCCTCTCTCTCTCTCCCTGCATCTCTCTTTCTCTCTCCCTCTCCCTCTCCCCCCCTCTCTCTTTTTCTAACTCTCTCCACCTCTCTCTTTTCCTCCCCCCTCTCTCTTTCTCTCCCTCTCCCCTCTCTCTTTCTCTCCCTCTCCCCCTCTCTCTTTCTCTCCCCTCTCCCTCTCTCCCTCTCCTTCCTCTCTCTCTCTCTTTGTTTTTTTTTATCTGTGGAATAATAAACCAGGATCGCTGCAAGGAAATTGCAATGGTAATAAGTGTAAAGGGGGGGGGGGTCCACGCCACGTCAGGTACAGTAATACAAATTAGTGGGTGTGTCTGTGATCAGTGGGTTCCCATCAGGGCCACATAAATGATTTTGTAGGCCCTATACAATATAGATTGTTGGGTCCTAAAATTAATTAATTAATTATAACTACTTTAATATTATATAATTTTTAAATTCAAAAAAAAAAATATTTTTCCACTTTTGTAGGCCCTATTTTTGTTCATAGGCCCTAGGCCCTAATTGGGCCTTGGTTTCCATGAGAGGAGATTGTAAATAGGTGATGAGGGTAAATTTATATGGCGGCAACTCTGAATGCACAACCACGACAGACAACAGGTGGACCACAGACATACAACAGACATACAACACACATACAACAGACGGACAACAGACATACAAGAGACATACAACAGACGGATAACAGACATGCAACAGATGAACAACAGATGGACAACAGACATTAGTACATAACTAATATTTAGAAAAATCAACAACTAACATTGCAAGCTACCACTGGGAAGCCCAAGACACTAGCTTGAAATGATTATGGACCTTAACCCCGCCCTATAAATATCCTTGGTTTTAACTTCGATTTTATCGACTCCTTTTGTATGTTACGCTAGTTTTGCCAGGTCGACCAATGTCGTGAATTTGCCGGCCAGTTTGAACGCTGGCCATGTCAATCATCAGTTGAAATTTTTCTACTTGACATGTGCGACCCGCAGAAACCAAACTTTTGTCATTTAGATAGACAATTATTTAAACAAACAAAAGTCAACACAGCACACAATTATAAAATTGATTTTAATCAACAAGTTTTATTATTCATGTTGTATTGAATCCATAGCAAGTGGAATAAGTATTTGAGTGACTCTAGTCTTGCAGACTTCCAGTCTCACTGAAAACAAACACACAAATTAGTAACATTTTACAAAAGAAATTATGAAGTACATTAATAGTAGGCCTAATTGTAAAGTACATCAATAGTACTGTGAAGTACACCAATAGCAATTGTGAAATACATCAATAGTAATTGTAAAGTACACAAATAGCAATTGTGAAGTACATCAATAGTAATTGTGAAGTACATCAATAGTAATTGTGAAATACATCAATAGTAATTGTGAAGTACATCAATAGTAATTGTGTAATACATCAATAGTAATTCAATAGTTTTTATCATTTTTCCTTTCTATTTTTTTGCCTCACAGACTTATAAATCAAATATGATTATAAAATTGCTGACCAAGCCTATCTTAATTTTTCTTAATATTTCAGCACACCTTCATTTAAACCTTCATTTAATTAAATGTAGTATATATATATATTAAATCTTTAGATATTTATTCGCTAATTTGAAATATAATTGCAAGATTACTTCAGTAAAAGTCAGACCAATAGCTTGTGTTTTAAAAACGAAAAAAAAAATATAATAAAATGAGACTGTGAGTTAACTGACCACACAGTAGAATCCACAGATATTGTTGCCCACGTAACATTTCTGACTGTCTGGACATGCACAGTATTCTGGACATGGCTCTGTTAGGGCCAGAGTGTCTAATAGAAAAATTGACAAACGAAATCTGAATATCTTTCTATTTCGCCAACACATTAGATATACATGAACAGACAAATACATTAGCTAGAGATTCTGTCTTGGATAGCATCATTCTATAAATATTTATCTAACACATTATTCTATAAATGTTTATCTAAGACATCATTAAATAATTATTTATTTAAGACATCATTCTATAAATGATTATCTGAGACATCATTCTATATTTATATTGATTTTTCTAAGACATCATTCTATATTTATATTGATTTTTCTAAGACATCATTCTATAAATGTTTATCTGACACACCCTTTACCTAACGCCGAGTGATAAAAGTAAAAAATATTTACAATGGAGATAGACAAAAATAAAACTTATGCATTTAAAGAATTTCATGATATTTTATTTTTGTTGAATTAAAACAATATTTTCTCTTTTATCAGTACAAATGAATATTTAGGTTTCATTTGAAAAGTATTTTGACTTAAAAAGAGAGGTTTCTTGTTACCAGATTAAAAGGTGTGGGGTGGGGAGGGGTTCGAACCCATGTCAGGGATACAATCATCTAAATATAGACTTACTCATTTGGATAGTTTGTGGGGGCTGTCAGGGGGCCCAAGATACGATGGCGGTAGCCATACTGTTACAACAAATAGTTCAGAATGAATCACACACCCTCCCCAACAAATTGAGTTCAAGTGTCATGTCGATCGGTCCTGCGTTACGGTTTGTTATATATCAGTGACTCTCAAAACTTTTGCGATTTAAGACCCACTACGAGACCTGTTCGGCTATTGGCAATCAATAACTCAAGTAAGAAAAATGTATTTTATTACAGTAAAGCCACAATTAAGAGCAAATTTTCTTGATTAAATAGTTATTATTATTTTAGGCAACCCATTTCAAATCTGCGCGTGACTATCACTTTGAGAACTATTGTTGTATATTGAAAATACTAAGTGGGAGCATTAGGCCAGCACTTACATATACAATCGAAAATTCAAAATGGCGCCTAAATTATTTCTTTGCACAGGGAGTTAACAACGTAAGGACTGGCGTTGTCAACAAATCAAACAAACATATATTTTTTTGTCAAACACTTTATCACCGTAAAAATGTCAAAAAAAATAAATAAATATATGTTTAAATGTTACTTACAAATAGCCATAAGAAATAAAATTACTAGAAATATCAAAAAGTTCATCTTTGTAGAAAATGCAAACTCGACTACCGATGCAACCGTATTGTGAACAAAGTTACCTTACGTCACAGAGTTTATTTTTGGCGATATCTATTAAAACTTCAAGGTCTAGTCATGGTCAAGATAAGAAAATAAGAATTAGTACAGTGGTGGCGAAACTATGGCACGCGTGCCAGTGTCGGGACGCATAGCTCATCAGTCGGCACGCGACTAAAATAACATTTCCTTTAATTTTAATTGGAGTGTTGGCACATTGCTATAAATAAATGTTGTTTATTTTGGGTGATTTTGGGGCACGCGACCCCAAAAAGTTTCACCACCACTGATCTAGTAGATCTCATGTCTAAAAATTATTTGGCTAGAGAGAGAGGGGGGTCCATGCCACGTCAGGTACAGTGATACAAATTAGTGGGTGTGTGAGATCTGTGGGTTCCCATCATGGCCCGATAAATGATTTTCTAGGCCCTATGCAATATAGATTCTTGGGTCCTTAAATTAATTAAATTAATTATAACTAGTATTATATAATTTTAAAGTTAAAAAAAAATATTTTTCACTTTCTTTTGTAGGCCCTATTTTTGTTTGTAGGCCCTAGGCGCGGTGCTTATAGTTCCTAGGCCTTAATCGAGCCTTGGTTCCCATGAGTAGAGATTGTAAATAGGTGATTGGGGGGGAGGTAAACTTTGTTGGCGGCAACTCTGAATGCACAACCACGACAGATTACAGACGGACAACAGACATACAACAGTCGGACAACAGACAGGCAACAGACATACAACAGACGGACATCAGACGGACAACAGACGGACAACAGACAGGCAACAGGCGTACAACCGTCAGACAACAGACAGGCAACAGAAAGACAACAGACGAACAACAGATGGACAACAGACGGACAATAGACGGACAACAGAGAGACAACAGACATACAACAGACAGGCAACAGAAAGACAACAAAAAGACAACAGACATTAGTACATAACTAATAATTAGAAAAACCAACAACCAACATTGCAAGCTACTATTGTGAAGTCCATCACACTTGCTAGAAATTGACGTTTTTTTGGCGGTTTCCGTTTTAAATGTTTATATTCAGTTAATATAAATAACAACGCATCGAACTAGCGAGTATTCGGTGGATTAGGTTAAAAGCATTTAAAAATAATGGCTAATTAAAACAAGCGAAGTCATTGATAATTTAAATATTAGTACACTTTTATTTAATGTACTTATTTAAATAAAACAAAAACAGTCAGAAAGCACTATGAGTCTATTATTTGAGTTATTCAAGTAACTTTAAACATTAAAAACTAAAAAAAAAAAAACACCCAAACCGACCAAATTAGTTACCGACAGTTCCCCCCCCCCCCCGCCCTATAAATATCCTTTGTTTTAATTTCCATTTTCTTGACTCCTTTTGTATGTTACGCTAGTTTTGACTTGTGCGACCCGCATAAACCAAACTTTTGTCATTTAGATAGACAATTATTTAAACCAACAAAAGTCAACACAGCACACAATTATAAAACTGATTTTAATCGACAAGTTTTATTATTCATGTTGTATTGAATCCATAGCAAGTGGAATAAGTATTTGAGTGACTCAAGTCCTGCAGATTTCCTGTCTCACTAAGAACAAACAAACACACAAATTAGTAAAATTTTACAAAAGTAATTATGAAGAACATCAATAGTAATTGTGAAGTACATCAATAGTAATTGTGAAGTGCATCAATAGTAATGTGAAGTACATCAATAGTAATGTGAAGTACATCAATAATAATTGTGAAGTACATCAATAGAAATTCAATAGTTTTTTTTCATTATTCTTTTCTATCTTTTGCCTCACAGACTTATAATTCAATTATATAATTATAAAATTTCTGACCAAGCCTATCTTAATTTTTCTTAATATTTCGGCACACCTTCATTTAATTAAATGTAAAGTAAAGTTCCCTTAGCCCAAACGGGCCATCGGGGCAGATAAAGTGTAGGATTCATATGTTTCTATAACCTCGGCATATTAAGGGATTGTGTGGTTAGCACATCGCCCAGTCCCCTTTACTTCCCCAACTTAAGTCAGGTACCCATTTAAAGCTGGGTGGACTTGTGGGACGACTTTGCACCAAATTTCACCTGGAAACATTCCATAGGAATCACCGAGGATCGAGCCCAGGACTCTCAGGTCGACAATCGAGTATCTACACCACTCGGCCATCCGTCCAACTAATTAATGTAGTATATATATATATATATATATATATATATATATATATATATATATATATATATATATATATATATATATATTATATGTTACCGGCAAAGTGTGAAATAGAATGCCTAGGCAATGTATAGAATGCCTGGTGGTTTTAGGCAAAGTATAAAATTTTTAAATTGTGCATACTTTTCCTAGGCATTCTATACAATGCCTAGAATGACTAGTGTCGCTTAGGAAAATTATCAGAAAAGAACAAAAAAAAGCCTTTATTGATAAAAACGTATTTAAATATGGAACAAACACAAAATAAAGCATATGATGTTCATACCAGAAAAAAAACAAGACAGCAGAGCTGATATTGAAGTATTTGCTTCAGCAGGTAAGACTGGATTCACACTTAGAATTGTACTGTACTTAATTTTCTTTTTTCATTCAAAACACTTCGTATTTTGGTACTTTGATCTGTCATGTTCATATTTCACGAATTTGTGAAGAACTGATAAATAATAAAAAGATGTTGTTTCTGGTGAAAACAAGCAGAACACAACTGGAATGAGCTACTTATTGCAGCAGGGAAGACTAGAATGGCATTTTGAATAGCATTTAATTTTCTTTTTCACACAAAGACACCTCATAATTTGGCATTTTGTCTTGCATAATATACATCTGACGAATCCTTGGCCGCTTCCTGTAGACTGAGAAGTAGCAGCAGATCGGAGAGCTATTTCAAGATCAGGAACGTCTTCCTCTTTTATTAAATCTATAGGACATACGGTGAATTCTGATATGGCATATAGTTGCTTCAAGATTCCATGTGCAGTTCCAAGGCGGTAAAAGCCATCTTCTGTCATGCTCATAACAACTGCCAACAGTTTTCGTGAGTCTCCCCGCCCTTTGTCAACATCGGGAATCGGAACTCGCACAATGGCTCCCAAAGGCGCAGGAGGAGATTTTTTGTCCGAATCCGAAGTAAGAGCATTGGCTCTTACTTTAGATAATTCATCGTAGAACCGTTGTTGCATGTCAACATGGCGTGATTCCTGTCCTGGCACTACATTCCCTTCCAACATGGTTACACAGTAATCGGCACTAGAACTATTCTCGTAACTCCCGTCGCTAACTAATGTCCGAATTCAGTCGTATTTATACTCCTAACGTCACCACCTTAATTTCCATAATTACGTCATAGTCTCCTTCAGAACAGTTCTCACCTAAGGAGCGCCCTATGGTCGTCATTGCTGTCTCTCCTAAACTGTTCGTTGTCGCCTCCCGGTCTACTTCTAGAGTCGTCACACCTTTGCTGTTTACTACTCTATTTTTTCTGACCACCTTGTCCTAAGTCGTCTGTCAACCATTATTTGCATTACTCCCAGGCACGCCGAGAGGGGGGTAGGGGGTCATTGCCAGGGGGCCGGCATCTGTAAGGGGGCCCGGCCGCCCCGACCATGTCAAATTTTTTACGATTCATTGTTTAAATAGGGGCCCGCAATGATGTCCTGCCCTGGGGCTATAGTTGGCTCTCGGCGCCTCTGATTACTCCTACTTCTGATATATCTTCTTATCTTACAACGTCGAATGGGATTTTCTGTCTCTAAATCTAATCTAGTTCCTAACAAGGCCAATTACATACTTTGCCGAACGGGAACTCGGCATTTTATAGAATGCTTAGGCAATGTATGAAATAGCAATTTATTTCATACTTTGCCTGAAAAATTCAGGCATTCTATACATTGCCTAGGCATTCTATAGAATGCCGGATTTCACACTTTGCCGGTAACATATACATACATACATACATATATATATATATATATATATATATTAAATCTTTAGATATTTATTTGCACATTTGAAATATAACTGCTAGTTTACTCAGTAAAAAGTCAGACCAATAGCTTGTGTTTTAAAAATGAAAAAAATAAATAACAAAATGAGACTATGAGTTAACTGACCGTACAGTAGAATCCACAGATATTGTTGCCCACGTGACATTTCTTACCGTTTGGACATGCACAGTATTCTGGACATGGCTCTGTTAGGGCCAGAGTGTCTAATAGAAAAATTGACAAACGAAATCTGAATATCTTTCTATTTCGCTAACACATTAGATATACATGAACAGACAAATATACAGTTATAGATTCTGTCTTGGATAGCATCATTCTATAAATATTTATCTTAACACATTATTCTATAAATGTTTATCTCAGACATCATTAAATAATTATTTATTTAAGACATCATTCTATAAATGATTATCTAAGACATCATTCTATATTTATATTGATTTTTCTAAGACATCATTTTATATTTATATTGATTTTTCTAAGACATCATTCTATATTTATAAATATTTTTCTAAGACATCATTCTATAAATGTTTATCTATGATATCATTCTATATTTATATTGATTTTTCTATGATATCATTCTATATTTATATTGATTTTTCTAAGACATCATTCTATAATTGATTATCTAAGACATCATTCTATATTTATATTGATTTTTCCAAGACATCATTCTATATTTATATTGATTATTCTAAGACTTGATTCTATATTTACATTGATTATTCTAAGACTTGATTCTATATTTACATTGTTTTTTTCTAAGACATCATTCTATATTTTAATTGATTTTTCTAAGACATCATTCTATAAATGATTATCTATGACATCATTCTATATTTATATTGATTTTTCTAAGACATCATTCTATATTTATATTGATTTTTCTAAGACATCATTCTATAATGTTTATCTGACACACCCTTTACCTAACGCCGAGTGATAAAAGTAAAAAATATTTACAATGGAGATAGACAAAAATAAAACTTATGGATTTGAAGAGTTTCTTGATATTTTATTTTTGTTGAATTAAAACAATATTTTCTCTTTTATCAGTACGAATGAATATTTAGGTTTCATTTGATAAGAATTTTGACTTCGTTAAAAAGAGAGGTTTCCTGTTACCAGATTAAAAGGTGTGGAATGGGGAGGGGTTCGAACCCATGTAATGGATACAGTCATCTATATATAGACTTACTCATTTGTGAGTGAGTGTAACCAGAGGGGGACACTACTTTATGAGGGTTGTCAGGGGGCCCAAGATAAGATGGCGGTAGCCAGACTGTTCCTACAAATAGTACAGAATGAATTACAACCCCCCACCCCATATAATTGAGATAAACAAATTGAGTTCAAGTGTCATGTCGATCGGTCCTGCGTTCCGGTTTTGTTATATGTCAATGTCTCTCAAATGTTTGCGATTTAGGACCCACTAAATATTGGCAACCAATGCCTCAAATAAGAAAAATGTATTTTATTACAGTAAAGCCACAATCAATAGCAATTTTTCTTGATTAAATAGTTATTATTATTTTAGGCAACCCATTTCACATCTGCCCGTGACTCAGACTTTGAGAACTATTGTATATTGAAAATACTAAGTGGGAGCATTAGGCCAACACTTACCTATACAATCGAAAATTCAAAATGGATCCTAAATAATTTTTTGCACAGGGAGTTAACAACGTAAGGACAGGCATTGTCAACAAATCAAACAAACATATATTTTGTGTCAAACACTTTATCACCGCAAAAATTTCAACAAAAAAAAATATGTTTAAGTGTTACTTACAAATAGCCATAAGAAATAAAATTACTAGAAATATCAAAAAGTTCATCTTTGTTGAAAATGCAAACTCGACTACCGATGCAACCGTATTGTGAACAAAGTTACCTTACGTCACGGAGTTTATTTTTGGCAACATATTTAAAAGCTTCAAGGTCGTCTAGTCAGGGCCAAGATAAGAAAATAACAACTGGTACAGTGGTCGCAAAACTATGGCACGCGTGCCACTGTTGGAACCCAGAGCCTCATAGGTCGGCTCACGACTAAAATAGCACTTTTAATTTTAATTGGAATGTTAACACTTTGCTATAAATAAGTGAATTATTGGTTGAATGTTGGGCAAGCGGCCCCAAAAAGGTTCGCCACCACTGAACTTTTTAGATCTCATGTCTAAATTTTTTTGGCTAAAACATCAGGGAACGACGGACTGGCCGTGTGGTATTTTCAAAGTATCCTCCACGGGCGTTACTTGCACTAGCTAGTCTACTGCTGGAGTGACACAGTCCCGTAACTGACTTCTGACCTACTTTATGCCCCTCACTCCCCCATCCCGTGGCCGTCGACCCATCGGCTATATATGTGGTTCCCAAAGTGTGGTGTGCATACACCCGGGGGGGGGGGGGGAGGGGGGAGAACGTGAAGAGTTCGGTGAAGGGTACACGCAGAGGGGAAAAATCCGTAACCCCAATGATGACAACAACAAAAAAATAATGCGAAAATAAAAACAAACTTGCATAAAATTATGCCTCGAGCATGGGCTACATATTTACCAAATAACGGTGTTGAAAACGTGCAAAAGATGCTCATTATGGTTGTTACAAGCTGTATTAAGACATCTTCCCGCGTTCAACCCCCACCCCCTTTTCTTCCCGTGTTATATCAACCCCCACCCCTTTCTCATACCCCCACCACAACCTCCTTGTTTATCTCTACACCCCCCCCTCTCCTCTCCAATCATAATGGACGAACGATGGATTGGCATGCCCCGACTTGTCCGTAAAACCAATCGCCCGTGAAGGTGGATACGTCTCCGCCGGGCATCCATCTTTCACCCCCCCATGAGATTAATTACTCGGACCAGGCCGGATGATAACAGAGCGTGCGCGCCTTATCATATGGAACCGTTGGTCGGGACACCTGGACCTGACATGACGTTGATGTATGTTTTCAGAGTATGTTTCAACTGTATAAATGAAGATGTGTTTTAGTAATCGGGGAGCAGTACTGCACCTTGCGGGGACTGGGCGCATTCCCCCTTTTTGCGGGGCCCACGTCATACGAGTCTGTTTAGTCGTTCTGTATTTTCTCGTCACGCGGCTGTACGCAAATATAAATTATTGACCTCACGTATCCAGTTTAGAACTAGATTACCCACAGACAACGGCCATCGCAACAGCCCTAAAAGGCGAGATGTGATAATGGTGATTCAAAAATATTTTTTTTTGCAATTTGATATTGCATTGTTGTTACATTTTTTTTATTTTATATTCCTATACTTTCATGCAAAATTTTAGTGAAATTGAATTACATTTAGAGGTCGCTCATCGAGACTAAAGTTAACAGTATCTTCTTTAATGACATTAATTCTTATAATATAAACATTAAATTAAACATTATCTAGAAATAAACGTTAAACATTAATTACATCAAATTAGATGTGTTGAAATGTTAAATAACATAAAATACAATGATATGCAACAGTTATTGCTTGTGTATTCATGTATACATTGTGTTATAAACATAAACAATGCACTTTACTAATAATCGTCAGTACGACGCTTCTTAAATAACTTCACTGTACTTTTCTTTAAATTTGGCACTCTCTGTCTGTGATCTTCTACAACTTTCAGCAATCTCTGCATTTCAGATTCCGTTTTAGTGATTGACTTATTAAATGATGACATCAGTGCAACTGACCGCTCGGCTGCATCATTGACGCCTTAAAGGAATCAACATTATACTTAGCTTCAGCAAATGACGGCAATAGATCCCAGGATACTGGATCAACTTCAGTGAAACTGGTATCAATACCGACTGAACGCATTGCAGATAGTGATGAGGTACGTACAAAGTGATGCAGTTAGTGCAATTCTTCACTTTAAACACTCGAGCTGTCCAATCATCGCCAGTCTTCAGCATCGCTTCAGAAACTTTTTCAGAAAACAATTTAAGAAAAAGCACTTCTGGACTGCTATACCAAAGATGGTTTTCAAATTTCCTATTCGCAGCATCAGACACCTTTTTGTATATGGCAGAATTTCGTGAGATCTGCTTGAATAACAATAGATCGTTAAACGGAGCCTCACGACTCACAGGACATGAGATCCACAAGCTTTGACATATATGTGAGTGGCAAACATGCAGAATTCTTGCAAAATCTTTACCTCTGAAGGTGTGAGCTAGAACCGATTTTTTAAAGAAGTAGATCTTGAAGCAGTATGTCACTTTCGCCATTCAGCGAACCATATGGTAATTGCCTAGCGCATGAAAGTGGTACGGTTGGTTGCTTACACTGACGCCAAATACCAACTATCAGGTTTTGATCATCCCTCTGTAAACTTCACGTGGTATGTAACTTGAGGCACTTGACAGACTGTCTTGCAGGAATGACACAACACTGTGTTTTTGTTCCACGATAAACGGATCATCTAGTCTCGAATCCTCTAGCGGACTAAACAGCTGCTGATCAACCTTAGGCCAAAATTGTTAAAAACGTTTGAACAGTGGAATGTTAGGGCTGTTTGTGGAGCCACAGAGAAAAAACAACTCCAATGATCAGTTCATGCACATGATGTCGGCTGGCAAAATGTAACATCTTCTCTTGCAACAATTTACATGTCCCCTTAGTAACACCAGTGTTGACGGATGTTGTGTCAAAACACATACCAATAATCTCATCAGATACCTCACATAGTCTTAACAGTTGTACTGTTGCATTGGCTTGTGCCTTACCAGCACGGTTGGTATTTTAGCTAAACCTAAAATCTTCTCATTTTAGCTAAACCTAAAATCTTCTCAACTTCTTTCCCAGTTACAACCACAGCTAATCTGTCTACGTGTTACTGCAGCTCTGGATAATCTGTAGTTTTCTCCATCATCTTTCCGTCCCAGTGAATGACCAACGGGCATTTACTTCTAAATTGAAATTCCGATTTTAAATTTCTTGTCTTGCATCGAACCCTCTGACAGAAGCTTCTTGTAGTAAACAGGGATCTCAATGTCAAAATTGTCGTCATCTTTACCTTCATCTTCACTTTCGCTGTTGCTTGTAGACCAAGTAGTAAGAGCAGACTTCTGATGTCTTCAACTACTCTTTTATTCTCTTAGACCGATTTTCTTTATGTCGATCGTTAACAGTTACCTTAATGTTTTCGGACATTGTCTTCTTCAGTACCTTGTGATTTTAGAAAACCATTTTCATAGCATGACCCAAGGTTAGTAAGACATTACTAGGTAGACAAGAATACGTTTGTCCAATCAACCAATTTTCAGTTATTCGTCTTGTCAATAGGGAGAGAGAGAGAGAGAGAGAGAGAGAGAGAGAGAGAGAGAGAGAGAGAGAGAGAGGGAGAGGAGGAGGAGGAAGATAGTCGAGTGTTGGACAGACTCAAAAAGTAATGCGAGGCTCGACAGGAGGGGACAAAACAAAAACTCCAGACGATGAACCAACTGACATCGGGCGGAATATGCTAATCGCATAACGTTTTTTGAAACGAAAAATAAAAAATCCATGTCAACTTTTTATTTTGCCAGTTTTTATCACGTCATTCTACAGGAGGATAATTTTTGTTTTATGAATATTTCTATGAAAATATATGTTTTGGAATAAACACTAATGGCGCACACAAGTATGTTAGAATTAACAAAGTACCTGTAATCATTGAGAATGTTTACCTTAATGTCCTATCCACACTTGATTTCATGCATAGAGATACTTTTGCAACAGGTAAGGTGCTCTCTAAACTACAGAAAGTTCTGAGTGAAAGCGTGAAATTATTGACTATATTAAAGGCTGATGTCCATTGGAGGAACGACATTTTCACAATTATGAAGAAATAGGCAGTGGTCATCATATTCAGCATGGACAGTTGTCACATTCAGCATGGGCAGTGGTCACATTCAACATGGGCAGTGGTCACATTCAGCATGGGCAGTGGTCACATTCAGCATGGGCAGTGGTCACATTCAGCATGGGCAGTGGTCACATTCAGCATGGACAGTGGTCACATTCAATTTCTTTCTCATACAAATGTTCTTTTACATTTAGACATGAACCTAATTTTTTTCCTCATTTTTGTTTAAATTTAGTAAACAGTAATAAAAAGGTGCAGACATTTGGATGTAGTACAGCTTCTAAAATGAAAACAAATTATGATGGTCTGTCGTCTCAATATAAACAATGTCACCTTTCTCATTGATTATGATGAATGTTCTTCCAAATCAATTTTGTATTAATATAAATGGATTTTATTTTTCATTTATTAATATATTTTTATGCACTATAAAAAAAAAGAAAAAAAATATTTGAATTGTTATTGAACTGTGTATTTGTTTGTTTTATTTTTTTTTTACTATGGTTTGTTACTTAGTATTAAAAAAATATAAGAAGGTGGTTCGAGGTTACGCAAAGTTTGGGGGAAACACTGGGCTATAGAGTATGTGACAATACACATCAGATGTTTCTGATTTAGTGGATCACATAGATTATAACATGTCTGATAAAGGGACGAACTGTTTGGTTCAGTTATTTACTGTCTTGTTGTTAACATATCGGAGGTCGTTGGTCTCTTGTGTCGTTAAAAAAATTCTTAACAACATGAGTCCCACAGTAGTCAAGATGTAGACAACTAAATTAATTAAATTAAAAACTAAAAATATTTCGCTCATTTAGAAGCTTACAAAACTCATTTTAAAGTCTTTTTGCGGCTTTCATTTGAAAAACAACAAGTCAACGCACACCCTACCCCTACCCCCCCCCCCCACGACTCCTTGTACTATAAGAAAGTAGCGAAACAGTTTAGAAAAAAAATTACAATGTCTCTAAAGAATGCGTAACAAAGCACTTGTGCATGGTGAATGTTTATTTAAGTTATTTTGTAAACTAATTTAAGAAACCGGAAGTTGACTGATGATTGGTCTTGCAGACGTTAAGACCAAGACTCATGGGACTAAACCTGCATCATCACTTGCCAGTTGAGCTGAAAGAAGGTAAATAATGATACAAATACTGGATACATATAAACGGTTTTTTGTTACAAGGTTATTCTGTATTCTAAATGGCTTATTTAAAAAAAAGATTTTTAGCAAGTTCTCATGTTTGACATACTTTATTGGTCGGCAGCTGTGACCGCAACCGTTGGGCACGCACTGATATCCACGGCGACATCCAACGGACCGAGAGACAAAACATGATTCAGCACAAGTTCCAATCCGACCTTTGGGTGGGGCTGCAGAACAGAATAATATTTTTAGCGCATTTTCAAGAAGTTGAATGCGCTATTGTTTCCGTTTTGTCCGTCTGTCTGTCCGTCTGTCATCACCCTAGATCTCAGCAGCCATATGTCCTAGACCCATGATGTATTTATTTTTTTTGTAGGTTTTAGCCGAATGGCCTGCCATTCCTGCATCAAAAGTTCATTTAGCGATCCGACCTCTTTTAGTGGCAGTTCGACCTCCTCATTTTCCATGCAAATTTTTTTTTATTTCACTAAAGTATTCAGAATTAAAGCAGAAAATTCTAACTGCTGATCAAACTTATTGTTTCGAATAAAATTAATTAATTTTTTTTTTAAATTTCAGATTAAATAAAAAAATATTCTACAGGATAAAAATGGCATAACACGAAAATGCGCTAACACGTCCTGTGTCCAGAATGGAACAGGGTTAAGATGCTCGTTTTTAAATTCAACAAAGTCCTTGACGAAAAGACAAACCAACAAAACACTACCACTCCATGACACACAACAAAACACAAATACTACATTACACACTACAAAACACAAATACTACAATAGACACTACAAAACACTAACACTACATTACACACTACGGGCTGGCCGCCTGATAGTCTTGGACCTCTGAACAATAGACTCAAAATGTAGAAGATTACCCCCCCCCCGAAGGACTCTGTAACTATTAGAATTTACCCCTTCTCCTATACCCCCCCCCCACCCACTCTGCATCCCCTCCTTTCATCTCCCCCTCCCAAGTGAGTGACCCATTTTAACTGACCCCCCCCTCCATATCATTATGCAATCCAAGTTTAATGCCGGGTTTCCAGCCAAGCTCCCAAACTTACCATTTGATGCCTGCTAACGGCTAATTTTTAGATAGTCCTCTCGGATTCTTAGAAAGCGAGATCGCCATATTAGTTATAAGTTAGTAATAAGGAGTTGCTAGAGGAGAGTAGAACAGTGCTGACAGGCTTAGGGGTTAGATGAAGGTATTGCATCGGCGACAATCGTAGCAGTTAGATGTCGTAGACTTGTGTTGATAGTTGAAGAAGATCTTTAGTTGTTAAATAAGTGAATCTGCATTAAAGTGTTTTATGTTGTGAGCTGTGGATAGAGTTTTTTTTTTGTTTCATATCAATGTAATAGTAAAATTGAATCGGTAGGTAACATATTTGGCGAGCCTATCAATAAGTTCATAATTATAACGTAACATCAGGGCCCCTGATATATTTTCTCTTTTCACCCTCTTATGGAGTCCCTGCAAACAAGAGTCCCTGCAAACAGGAGTGCCTGCAAACAGGAGTCCCTGCAAACAGGAGTGCCTGCAAACAGGAGTACCTGCAAACAGGAGTGCCTGCAAACAGGAGTGTCTGCAAACAGGAGTGTCTGCAAACAGGAGTGCCTGCAAACAGGAGTCCCCCTGCAAACACGAGCCCCTGCAAACAGGAGTCACTGCAAACAGTAGTGCCTGCAAACAGGATTCCCCCTGAAAACAGGAGTCCCCCTGCAAACAGGACCGACTTGAGCCAATTTACTCACATCAACACAGTTATAAACGTCATAGAGAGATAGTACAGAAGTGTTCCCGATTAAGACGCGTATGCTGTTAAGCGAGCGAAATTAGTTACATCGATGCCATAAATGCTTAGTTTAACATGTCTTACTAATTCCTTTTAGTTGACAGCTATGGCCGCAGCCATTGGACTTGCATTCAAGACCTTTAGGACATCCTGGGCGTTGAACAATAGAACATTCTTCAACACAAGGTCCAACGGTTTGAGAGTAGACAACTAGATTGAGAGGAAAATTTTTAGAATAATATCATTCAAATTATTTTATTTGTTAGAATACTACAATCACATGAATGAAAGTTTTTGATTTACTAATTTGTTATCTTGAGCATTGGACATAGTTTTTGACTATGTGCTTGCTTTAAAAAAAAAAACCAAGAAGACGCAAAATAAATATACATATATAAAAATGATGGAACGTATGTATGTTTGTGTGTCTGTATGTTTGTATGCCTGTACGTTTGTATGTCTGTACGTTTGTATGTCTGTACGTTTATATGCCTGTACGTTTGTATGCCTGTATGTTTGTATGTCTGTACCTTTGTATGTCTGTATGTTTGTATGTCTCTATGTTTGGTGGTGTTGCTTAGTAATCCACATCGTCGGACGGACAGAAAAACAAACATAACATATCACTCTATTACGAACATGTCATCGGTGACCGTGTCGGAAACCATAGGCAGTTATCCTGGACACGCCGGCAATTAAACCCGCAGCGACAGATTTGTCCAGTTTACTGCCAAGTTAAAGGAAGTAATTTATGTAAGGGGTATTTAAGACAAGGTTGACTACTCCCTCCCTTACCCCCGGGGTCAATCCCATGTGAAGACCGGGTAAATATTAGATAGTCATTGATTTAAAAAATCCTAAAAAAAAACAACTACACAACAGTTGACATTTGTACTCATGTTAATACAAAACAGTTGACATTTGTACTCATGTTAATACACAACATTTGATATTTGTACTCATGTTAATACACAACAGTTGACATGTTTACTCATGTTAATACACAACAGTTGACATGTTTACTCATGTTAATACACAACAGCTGACATGTGCACACATGTTCATACACAACAGTTGACACTTGTACTCATGTTAATACAAAACAGTTGACATTTGTACTCATGTTAATACACAATAGTTGACATTTGTACTCATGTTAATACACAACAGTTGACATGTGTACTCATGTTAATACACAACTGTTGACATGTGTACTCATGTTAATACACAACATTTGATATTTGTACTCATGTTAATACACAACAGTTGACATGTTTACTCATGTTAATACACAACAGTTGACATGTGTACTCATGTTAATACACAACAGCTGACATGTGTACTCATGTTAATACACAACTGTTGACATGTGTACTCATGTTAATACACAACATTTGATATTTATACTCATGTTAATACACAACAGTTGACATGTTTACTCATGTCAATACACAACTGTTGACATGTGTACTCATGTTAATACACAACAGCTGACATGTGCACACATGTTCATACTCAACAGTTGACACTTGTACTCATGTTAATACACAACAATTGACATTTGTACTCAAGTTAATACACAACATTTGATATTTGTACTCATGTCAATACACAACTGTTGACATGTGTACTGATGTTAATACACAACAGTTGACATTTGTACTCATGTTAATACACAACAGCTGACATTTGTACTCATGTTAATACACAACAGTTGACATTTACACTCATGCTAATACACAACAGTTGACATTTGTACACATGTTAATACACAACAGTTGACATTTGTACCCATGTTAATACACAAAATTTGATATTTGTACTCATGTTAATACACAACATTTGATATTTGTACTCATGTTAATACACAACAGTTAACATTTGTACTCATGTTAAAACACAACAGTTGACATTCGTACTCATGTTAATACACAACAGCTGACATTCGTACTCATGTTAATACACAACAGTTGACATTTACACTCATGCTAATACACAACAGTTGACATTTGTACACATGTTAATACACAACAGTTGACATTTGTACCCATGTTAATACACAAAATTTGATATTTGTACTCATGTTAATACACAACATTTGATATTTGTACTCATGTTAATACACAACAGTTAACATTTGTACTCATGTTAAAACACAACAGTTGACATTTGTACTCATGTTAATACACAACAGCTGACATTTGTACTCATGTTAATACACAACAGTTGACATTTACACTCATGCTAATACACAACAGTTGACATTTGTACACATGTTAATACACAACAGTTAACATTTGTACTCATATTAATACACAACATTTGATATTTGTACTCATGTTAATACATAACATTTGATATTTGTACTCATGTTAATACACAACAGTTGACATTTGTACTCATGTTAATACACAACAGTTGACATGTGTACTCATGTTAATACACAACAGCTGACATGTGCACACATGTTCATACACAACAGTTGACATTTGTACTCATGTCAATACAAAACAGTTGACATTTGTAATCATGTTAATACACAACATTTGATATTTGTACTCATGTCAATACACAACTGTTGACATGTGTACTGATGTTAATACACAACAGTTGACATTTGTACTCATGTTAATACACAACAGCTGACATTTGTACTCATGTTAATACACAACAGTTGACATTTACACTCATGCTAATACACAACAGTTGACATTTGTACACATGTTAATACACAACAGTTGACATTTGTACTCATGTTAATACACAACAGTTGACATGTGTACTCATGTTAATACACAACAGCTGACATGTGTACACATGTTCATACACAACAGTTGACATTTGTACTCATGTTAATACAAAACAGTTGACATTTGTACTCATGTTAATACACAACTGTTGACATGTGTACTGATGTTAATACACAACAGTTGACATTTGTACTCATGTTAATACACAACAGTTGACATTTATACTCAGGCAGGAGACTAACATCTCACAACAACTCACCGGACATCAGTCCAACTAAGACGATTACAATGATCCCATTCATGGTGTCCAGAAAATGTATCAATTTGTCCCTGACTATATGGGGGAAAAAATATGTAATCATATACAAAGTAATTTATTTAGACTTCCTAATATAAAACACAAAAAAATGACATAAAATCGGTGAAGCTAATATAATTAAATTAAAACATAAATTATCAACAAATATACAGAAAATACCGAAATATTTATGGAACGAGAAACAGCAGTTTAACTGACAGTATTTTTAAATTTGAATTATTTTATATGTCTGCGTACAAAACAACAGACCAGACTTGATGCCATTCAACAACGAAACAACATCCTTATAGAACGAAATCACCCCCCCCCCCCCCCAACCGCCTATCCCGTCCCTAAAAGGGTTTATTAAGAGTAAATGTAATTGTAAAGACTAATAAAAACATGTTCAGGATGTTAGTAAACAATATCGCCATCTCGTGACAACTTTTAGTAAACTGCAGTGTACAAAGTTGAGAGATTTTCTGTTTTTCCCTCTGGTCGTTTATTTTGATTTAACAAATGTTGGGCAAACATCCGGTTTCTAAATGTATCTTGACCCACTTTCCTGTTGTTTCAAGGACCTAACGAGGCGTAAAAATAATGACAGATATTTTCATTACTCAGCAATAAATTTTTTTCTTATAACAAAATGACTGAATTACCTGGCTGAAAGGTCGATGCAACCAGGCACTCCGAGAGGGGGAGGTCAGGGGGCATTGCCAGGGGGACCGCATCTGTAAGGGGGCCCGGCCGCCCCAACCATGTCAATAATTTTTTCAAGACTTATTGTTTATTAAGGGGCCCGCAATGATGTCCTGCCCTGGGGCCCGTGTTGGTTAAAATGTTGAGACTTTCAAACCATGGTTTTTAACATTGTGTTTTTTTTTAATTTAAAGTTTTATAAAATACTGAAGTCAAATAATACATAATTTAATGTTCATACATCACAAGATATAATATGAAAAAAAAACATTATGGTATTAAAAACACGGTCATCTGCTAAACAAAAGACTCGTACTGTTATTAATACCAAAAGTAATTCTATCGAGAAATATATCTATATAAATACAAATGGAAAGAGGTTTCACGCCGCGTGGGTTAAATCCGAAAGTTCTTCACCAATTGCCTTAAAACTTACACACAAAATTTCAGTAAATTACTCGGCGTGTTGATATATATATTTGATATAGACATAATATCCATTATATTTAAAAATAATATTCAAACGATCGGTTTGGTAAAATTATTTCTTTACTTCACTTTACTTTTAAAAAAAAAAACCACCGGAGGTAGATCATAAGTCACAGAGTGCTAACTAACATATAGTCAATAAACCAATCCGCCGAGTAAATACTCATATTTCATCATATTTCTTTTCAGTTAACAAAACGGTATCGTAAAATATTTCTTTTTACTTTAGTTTGTAAACTATTATTTCGACATTATATTTTTTTATTAATCAAACGATATCGTAAAAGTGTTCTGTTAACTTTAGAGATTATTCTTTTGTAAAAGCCACATGAAGTAGTTTTTCAACCTTATTGTATTGAGAGTGCAAACTAATATTTATTACGTCCGTATTCTATTTTATTAATATAGAATTTATAGTTTTAAATGGCAATTTGTGTATATATACACAAATTATGATACAAAATAAAAATATAGTATATCTAAAATCATTTCATCAATAAACAACAAATTTAAAAACAAAGATCAACTAAATAGAACTCATTTTCCTTTGTTTATAATTTTAAATAAAAAAAAAAAAGTAAAGTTCCCTTCTTAGCCCTTACGGGCCATCGGGGCAGATTAAGTGTAGAATTCATCTGTTTCTATAACCTCGGCATATGAAGGGAGTGTGTGGTTAGCACAACGCCCAGCCGCCTTTACTTCCCCAACTTAAGTCAGGTACCCATTTAAAGCTGGGTGGACTTGTGGGACGACTTTGCAACAAATTTCACCTGGAAAAATTTCATGGGCCTCACCGAGGATCGAACCCAGGACTCTCAGGTCGACAGTCGAGTATCTACACCACTTGGCCATCCGTCCCACTATAATTTTAAATGATTGATAATTATTTTTTCTAAAATGTGTTTTTTTTTAAAATTGAATTATAAACAAGGGCTTTCTCAATACTTACTATTACATTACATAGGGCTTTCTCAATACTTACTATTACATTACATAGGGCTTTCTCAATACTTACTATGACATTAACATAGGGCTTTCTCAATACTTACTATTACATTACATAGGGCTTTCTCAATACTTACTATTACATTACATAGGGCTTTATCAATACTTACTATTACACTACATAGGGCTTTCTCAATACTTACTATTACATTACATAGGGCTTTCTCAATACTTACTATTACATTACATAGGGAATAGCCACAGCAACGCGTGGCCGGGTACAGCTAGTATAGAATGTCATTCTGTCTTATAAATGGCGATGACATACGCCATGTCTATAGGAATCACAAAATCGATGACACATAGTCACTGAAAGTCCAAATTATAATGAATAAACTGAAGCTATAGAAGTTATAACAGATTTATTGAAAAAAAAAAAACATTTTTAAAATAGCTTTTCTTTCAAATACTACAGCTACTAAGGGGGAATAACCGAAGAAACAGCTGAGTGACCTTATAATTCAGAACATTGATTTTTTGTTTATACTTTGAAGGAAATAATAAATATTTCGACGTACTACATCATGTGTAAATTTGAGTCCCGCGGCAAAAAGAAGGTAGAGCTGAAATATCGAAAATGGGTGATTCGCAATAATTATTGTTTCCCTTTGAAACTATTACTGCTGTACTGATTAGTACTGAAGTAGAAGTTTTGTTATTCTCAATAGTATTGATTCATTATAATTAGGGATGTGACGGAGCTGATGAAAATCCGCTTCCGTCGGATTCGGATTTGGCAAATATAAATATATAAATTCGAATGCGGATTCGGATTTGGTCTACGCTTGGCTAAAAGGGGGTATACCAAGGTGTCAGTCCCGTGCCCCCCCCCCATGACAAAGAGGATTTTCAGCACATGTATAATATACCTAAATCTATACATTATTCCAAATCTTTCAAATCCAATTGGTCACACGTAACCAGCTTTTCGCCATTTCAATCCGCATATCCATTCCGAGGTTTAGAAAGCTCGGATGAAAACAATGTTTAGCGTGAGGGGTGTATCTAAAATACGTTCATGACCAAACACGACCTCTAATCTATGGACAGCTGAGTAAGGGTCCAGGAGTTTAGTTTTATGTTTTCTTTATTTCGGGTTTTCGAAAGTCTCTAGGTTTTTAATTTTAGTTACGATTTCTACGGCCATGTTTGATCTGAAAACGGTAATTTTTCAAATTCGAATCCGACGGAATTTTTTAAAATTCGTTAATCTTTGTAATTTTTACTGAATTTACTTGTAGCAGATTTTTTAAAAGTTTGAACAATTAAAAACACTTAATTATATCAGTATATCACTTCACTCAGGTGAACAGTTAACTGGAAGTCTGTAAGTAAACTTTAACTCTGTGAACCAAAACCAGTTTAGAGTTGCTAGATTTGTGAAAAAAAAAAAAATGTATCGGCAGCCAAAAAACGGCCGATCCGATAGTTAACCTATAGTGCCAATATCGGTTCGATTATCGGTCGCTCCCTACAAAAATCGGCCGATCCAATATTAACCGATAGTGTCAAATCGGTCTGATACAGATACCGATCCGATTATCGGTCGCTCCCTACAAATCAGTATCTCTTAAATGTAATTTGTTTCTTTTTTTTTACGATTTTCGTTATTAGTAATTCAAAGAAGAATTTAACCTTTTTATGTAACTAAACGACAAAGCCAGCAAAAAAATGTGTTCTATAATATGTTAATTGATTGTTGTAGAATATTACTCAAAGTAGATTATATATTTTATTGAAATAATTCTTTTTTTTTTAAAAGACCAACAAAACTTCGGACTTTTTGTAACGTACAATAGAAAACTAAATGAAGAGCTCATAATGATCAACATGTTATCAGTATATAATATATAACATGTTTATCAGTATATAATATAATATATAGTCAAACAACAACACAGCCCGGTTAAACTGTTAGTGTAATCAAACATTTTTAAAATATTCAAGATTATAACTCTAACGAGTAGGCGTGGTTTAATATAGAAATGGATTTATTTAGTAGAAATATATCTTAAATGAACTTTGGTGAATAAGGTACAATCCCAAAAACTGGTAACATTTTTTTTTTATTTTTATAATATCTACTTAGTCCAACGAAATAATTTTTGATATGGAAATCAAACAAGCAAACAAACAAAAAAAAAAAAAACGAGAAAGTAAAGAGATTAAAGCTTTATTTAAATGCACATAAAGATATTAAAAGAGCAGAGTTATTGTTATTACTCCTTAGTCCTATGTTTATATACATCTTATTAGGACAGTTTGCAAAACGGTGCACTATGTATTTTCAACACATCCAAAGTCTATTGTTTCCCCAGCCCATCATTCCGTGTATGAACTCATTTACATTTTAAAGATAAGATTGAATCTTGGATTTTTAACATATAAACGTAATTTATTTTTTATTTCATATCAGTTAATATAATATTTGTATCATTAATAAGTGTAGTGTGATCATATTGGCCTACATGTGTGTATTCATATTGGGAATATATTGATAAATCTATGAGTCGTTAATGACTCATCGGCGCAGAAGAGAAGTGTAGGTTCACATATTTCAGTAGCCACTGCTCATTGAGAGATTCGCCATTTTATACTTAGCTGGTATTTACTAAAATATTTTCATATTCTGTTATATGATTAGCATAATAATAAAATGTTTTGATATAATGTCATTTAATATCCAGTATGTCATATTAAATTTAGTCTTGGCTTGTATTTATTTTGGAATTGTTCGCTCGATATTGAGCACAAATGTATGAAAAATGTATAAAAAATGTATGAAAAATGTATAAAAAATGTATGAAAAGACAGTAGCGAATCAGGTTAGAGAATCGAAGACTGTTGACTAAGTCCTCCGTGGCACCTCGATATCCGTTGCACTCAATACAATTATGTAATGGGGTGCATTGATGGCTAAAAACAAACGTTTCTCTTAAAGCAACCTGTTCTATATTGGATAAGATATAAACATGTTATCTTCACGCAGACCTCATCACATGTGCATCGATTGAAGGTATATTAGTGGTGACACAGCTAGTTGCAGTGGTGAAAGTAACAAACAGCTGTCTCGGGAGGGAGGGAGGGAGGCAGTAGGTGGGAATGGGGTGGGGGTGGTGTGGACAAGCTCGAAAATATATTTCTGGTACATCATGTAAATTTAGAATGTTCTTTTTTTTTACGTTGAGTTTCATTTAAACGGATGGCCTAGTGGTACTGATGCTCGATTGTCGTCGACATGAAAGGCATGGGTTCGAACATCTGTGAAGCCCAGGTCATGGTGTAAAGTTTGACCCCCCCCTCCTCAAGTCCAGCTAACTTTAAATGGGTTGTTAAGAAAATAATGGCGGCTGGGCGTTGTGCTAACCACACAATCCCTTTACACGCCGAGGTTGCAGAAGAAGAGTTAATTCTAGACTTAGAGTATGCCTGGACGGGCCGTTAGGACTAAGGGAACTTTTACTTTTTTTTTTTAAATTTTAAACAGTGATATTTTACATACAAACATGTTCGCTATAATAATTTAAGAAAGTCGGAACCAAAAAAAAAAAACAAAAACAAAAGCTACCCCGCACACAAAAACAACAATAATAAACAAATAAACAACATTTGTTGGATATAAATATTTATTTCCTTTAATGCAAAGGAAAATAAAAAAAAGTTGAACAGTTTTTGGACAGGTAAAATTGAGTTAAGGACAGGGATCAGTGACGCAGACAATGTCTGGAACACGTGGAACATCTAAACGATTAAAAAAAAAATAATTCATTGGTACACAAATACATTGCTACTAAATGCTGATAGCTAATTTATAAGTTTATAGAGAACAAAAAAAAAAACGTGTTATTGTTAGGATACACCGGAACTACCTATTGGTTCACAGGTGTGACCACAGCCGTTAGATATGCACTCGAATCCATCAGGACATCCGGTCTGGCGAGTGACGAAACAGCTTTCAACACAAAGACCGATCTGATGAGGAGGGTCAACTTTGAAAGGGAGTGTGGGGTGGGGGGGGGTGAAGTTGACATAAGGTAAGATTAGAAGAAGAAAACCTCATTTACTGTTAAAATGAAATGACAAAAGGATTTTAAAATAAATAAACGCAGTGGCTACGGCACCATCAAGCGCCATTATATTAGGGTTAGGATATTAGGGTTAGGGTTAGGCTGGTGCCCGTATTTTTTTATCTACTTGTTATCTTCTTGATAACCTACTCAAATTCATTCATAATTCCCTAAAAAAAAAAAAAAGGATTTACTTAAATATTACCTGGAATGAGAATGTTATCAAACAATCAACACTGTATTGCTAACGTCTTCACGTTTGTGTGTTTTATAGATCTCATTAGATGGGGGCATGACCATCCTGTCTTAAGATAACGTCTCGTCCCATCCTAATTCCCCCACCCACTCACCATTGATTTACAGGTTGTGGGGAATTGAAGTTTAATAGTCAACTTAAATAGCCGTGTACACAGGACATTAGGTTTTTTTTTTTTGTTTCCTCTCTGTTTGAGATTAAAACAGGATCTGGTTAAATTTAGTTGTTTTTTTTTTTAATTACTTTTTTTCCTCGCTTTTATATTGTTTAATACAACTCTTCAACATTAAACTAATCCATCCGAATATGTTCTGCTTTAGTCACACCTCCCTCCCCCCCACCCACCCTATACCCCATGTGATTATTATCTCGACCAAGGACAAACTTCCCCTGTCATCAACTTCGACTGAAGTAAATTTTGTGCATGATTGTGACTAAATTTTGAAGTCATTAAAAAAGAAAAAAAAATTTCATTGTCTGCAATTTCTTTTTTTTTTTTGGTTCACTTTTTGTGTTAAGTTTTAGGCCTACATTTTTTTTAAAATTGAAGTTTTAGAAAAAATTTTGGAACTTTTCCCTCACTATAAACATTCCCAGTTTAATTCTGGAGCTATAAAAAAAATCACATAAATTTATCTGTTACTATGAGAAGATGAAAGATTATGCGCTCGATTTTTTCAACATCGTGTATTCTTATGTAGAATCTGTAAGCAGGCTTGCGGAGCCGGAGCCGGGAAAAAATTTGGCGGCTCCGCAAGCCTGTCTGTAAGTGTGCCAAAATTTAAACCTGCTCACCGATTTACAAGTCCGAAAGTGAGTTACTAGAACTTAAGACAAACCCAGAGCCTACTACAGAAAGTGAAAATTATTAACACCTTATGAAAACATAATCCTATTATCTCCTAAGTTTAGTCAGTGCACACAAAACACTGATAGTATTAATGAAGGTTACTTAGAAAAAATAATAATCTCACTCATAGTAAAATGTCGAAACAAAAATTTAATGCATGGTAAAGTGAGCGAAAATAAGATAACACAATAAAATTATTTTCTTGTGTAAATCTACGCGGGACAGTTGCGGGCCGCGGGGCTATTAAATATGTACCGTGCTCCGCTCAACACCAACCAATTACATGAATAGCGCACATATCAAATCATATAACCATTCCTTACTTCTGCTCTTGGTGGCGCGGGCCATCTGTAAAATCTAGGAGCCCATTTCGGCCCACGATTCACAAAATATCGCCGTCCCCATGGTTAATTCCTGTTGATGATGTAGGGCACCATATGCGGTTTCGGAATAAGCGTTTAGTTTTGATGCTTTTTAGTTAACAATAGAAAGTCTCCAAGCCCGCCCCCACCACCACCACCACCACCCTCCCCCTCCCCGCATCAGTAGGGGTAGGCTGGCCCAAAATCATATGGTAAAAAATAAAGTTTCTCTCATTTAACGGGCACCCTCCTGCGAGAGGCCTAGGGCTGCCTCTCACTAATGCTGCTGCTGGGGTATCTAAGAAATATTATACATGGCTTTAAGGTAGCATGATCGCAATGCGATAGGACAAAAACACATTTCGTCGGATGTTCGAATTTCAAAGCAGGTACGTATCGTCAGACAATTTAATATATTTTTATTTCCCGTTTTCAACTAGTTTCTTATAAGGCGTTCGGGTTTTTTAAAAGAGGGAATGGGGCAGCAATTTTAAGAGTCCGGCCCGGGGACGCCATATGATCTACTAACGGTAACTAACCCACTGACTAAACCGATCCTATTTCTTTTATAAAAAAAAAAGTTAGATCTAGCAAAATATAAAAGGGAATGTTGTCTTTAAAGTGACATGATGACTCCCCTTTATTAATGACACTTAGCGATTTACAAAAACTGTTCTTCTGTTCTGGACTGAGGCGTAGCAAGGGGTGGGCAAGGGGGGACATCATGCCCCGGGCTTTACTCACAAAGGGGCACCAAATGGTATATTTTACATGCAATATTATATGGTTTTCGAATTGGGGGGGGGGGGGCACTAAAAAAAAGGTATTAAAAAGGTATGTGCACCGGGCGCGAGTTAAGCTAGCTACGTCACTGGTGCGCTGACTCTAAATTTAAATAATAGCAGTGAAATAAGCCATTAAAAAATAAACAATTGAAGTTCTCAATCATAGTTTAAACAAATAACAAACACTCACGTAATAGCATGTACACATTATTTACTTTTTATTGATACTTATAACGAAATCAGCCAATCACATTTACTCTTTGTTGGTTCTCAAACCGAATTAACCAATCAAATCTGTGAATGGGCTTTGGTTGCAGCTGCACTGAGTGCAGCCGTTGACTACTCTGAAGCCAAACGGGCAGTAGAGGCCACAGGCCACGAACTCACATAATCGTTTACCTGGCAATGATAGATTTAATTCAAGTACACATTAGAAAGCATTGTACCTTTTCAAAAATTACATTTTAAAAAATCACAAAAAGACAGTGAAATTTAACTTTATCTTCTTTTTTTAATTTATGACATAAAGCAAATCTTTATTGAACAACAAAAATATTTCATTTGAGATTTAAAAAAAAAATTATCTTCGATTTAAAACGACTTTCTAGGGAAAAAGAAGGCATCTTAACAATAATAAAAATATATTACAAAGCTAATACATTTTTTCATTTGATTTTAATAAAACACAATAATAATGATACTAAAAAAATAGCCTTGATCAACTTTATATTATTATTTATCATTATTTAAATAAACAAAAAAATATTCGCGCTTTTACCTAAAACTGGTTGACAGGTATGTCCGCATCCGTTTGACCTACATTCGTAACCATCCGGACATCCTAGGGACCTGACTGCGCTGAGAATGAAACTAGTGCTGCACTGTTCGACACAAATACCGAACTGGGCAGGGGAGACCACTGAAATAAACAGATCATATCAGGTTTACAAAGGGGGTTACATCTCTTTTGCGTTTAAAAAAATAAAAAAAAACAACATAAACGTAGCAGGGCCGCAGCATGAAAGTTTAGGGCTCCTGAAAGACTATGACACCTAGTGTGCTACCCTTTCCACCCCATCCCCCTCTCCTTCTTCTTCGTCAATAAAAAAAAAGCTTTGCTTTGTTGCAGGTAAAACAATGCATTTCATGAGTCAATAAGATCCCCCTTAAATCTTACATGTGTTCGGTTTCCCCTAGTCAACTATGCTTGAAAGAAGGGCTGAGATAAAGACGGATAATATAGTACATAATAACATACTAATCTTAATAAGTTAATACGAACCTGATATGAGAATTCCAATCAATGCGAAGCAGATAACCTTCATGATGAAGCAGCAGATTGCAATTTTTAAAGATATTTTTAAAGCAATTGAATTCGCGGGCGAACCGTCTAATAATTCTAATTTATGTGATTTACTTGTGTGTTTTCCCAAATCTAGTCCTGATGTAGATAAGACAACAGAAGATAATGGACGTCAGTCGGATGTCATTTGTCATTAAATGGTTGAAACAGATAAGCAAGCAACTGTTTACAGACCTAAATATACTTACCTTTGTGAATAGTCCAGGGAGTTAGCCAACAAAAAAATATGACATTGAGCCGACTACATCCAGGTGTTGTATTATAAAGTTGTCAGTGGTTCTGTCGTTGTATGAAGCAGACACCACAGTGAATACAATTGGAATGAACGTAAGACTTTCTACGGATATTATTTTTTTTGTCAGGAGGGAATGGAAGGAATAGAGAGAAAAGAAGAATTATTTTTGTTATCTACTATAGCTAAATGTGATTTAACTTGATAATCTCAAGGAGATTTTGTACATTATGACGGATGGCCGAGTGGTGTAGGTACTCGATTGTCGACCTGAGAGTCCTGGGTTCGATCCTCGGTGAGAACCCATGGGAATTTTTCCAGGTGAAATTCTTTTCAAAGTCGTCCCACAAGTACACCTAGCTTTAAATAAGGAAGTTGGGGAAGTAAAGGCGGCTGGGCATTGTGCTAACCAAAAACGATCCCTTCATATGCCGAGGTTATAGAAACAGATATAGAATCTAGATTAATCGAGAATATTAGAATCTACAAGCGTGCCTTCTCACCAAAATAGAAAGGTAAAAAAATTGAGTTACAAGATTTGAGGACCCTCTCCTGTCCCAGGGCTACACACAGAAAGTGAAACTAATTAAAAGCTTATAATTATATATTTGTAACTACATGCCATCACCTTTTAAGTGGTACCTACCCACTTTAAAAAATACAAGCATTGAAGCTTAGTGATTGGACAAACTGATGCCGTTTATCACAGAACGACCGTTTCGACATTACCCGTTTGACAGAAATAAATACAATTTTTTTTTAATTAGCCTAAGTTAACAGAATAGCGTTAACTTTTGTTGACATTCTTGCGCTTGTAGGTTTCTTTTTTCATCTTTTATTTTGCTGACAGATTCCTGTCAATGTAGAGTCCATCTTATTGATCTTTTGACCTTAAATTTTTTTTTCTATTAAAGTAAAACTTATGAACTTTGCTGTAGTTCATTTAAAATAAAAAGATAAAATAGAAGAGTTAAATAAAGAGATAAAAGTATAATATTATATACATACTAGCTTTACCCTGCAAACCTTTGCATAGAGTTATATCCCCTTAGGCGTGATCGGTAAGCTAGGTTGTTTTTGGTTTTGGGCAGATCCGATTTTTTTATGATTGTATTTTAAACTGGAATACTGTTGAATTAATTCTTTACTTTCGATTTGACGCACAACCCAAATCGCTATTATATCATTAGATTTATTTCAATTGAAATAGTCGTTTTATTCTATTTTGATTGTTTTTTTTTGTTTTAATTGACTTTAAGTATTTACGTCTCCATGTCAAAAAAGTTCGTCCATATAGAATCATCTTGATCTACAACTGTTTGTTTCCTTCTTTTTTTTCTTTCTTTAATGAAGTAAATAATAAACAAACGTATTTTTCTTTAGTTTGTGCGTAAACAAAATTAATTTAAAAACTGATAAGACTTAAGATAATTTCTTTTGTAAGAGAAACAGTGTCATCCAGAGTTTCGGAAACAAAAAATTAATATGGTTAAAATTAATATTCGGTGCCCCAAGGATTTCAATATCCCGGCGGGTTGAAGGATTATGTGAGTGGCACACTGTATGTACCTACTTAAAGTGCAGAGGCGGATCTAGATGCGGGCGCCTGGGGCTGAACGTTTTGTTGCCCCAACAAAACCCTTATTTTATTCTCGTAGCTTTTATTTTTCACAGCCCTTTACTTTTTTTTTAAGAGGGACCGATATTGCCTGCTGCACTTTAAGGACCTTAAAAAACTTGACCAGGAGCTGATACAAATTCTGGGCCCCTCATGTTGTTTAGATTTGAGCGGTCCACAACGGCCGACCGCCAGCCCTTTCTTATTTATTAATAAGTACAAATGTTCACGTGACATGATATGTTCATTAGTATGTTCAAGTATAGCACATCAATGCACAAACACAGGCAGTTTGTGCCATTGTGATTATTTATAATAAATTTTAAAAAATGTCTAATAAACAACTAAAAACAAATCTTCTTTTTAATGAAATCATTTTCACTTATTTATTACAAGTTACACGTTAAAATGTAGCCAGCGCTTCTAACAATGGGTTTGGATTACAGCCACAAAGGTAACAGCCGTCGGGTGAGACTTTGTGTCCATATGGGCAATACACCGCACAGATGGCACCAAGACAAGCACGTTTGGCTGTAGGTAGAGAAACAGAGACAATCTTTAGAATACTGTGATGATAATTTGAATGAGAGTATTCTATTATCTATCCATATATCAACCTATATGTATATCCTATGTATCATCTGTCATTCAATCATTCAATCTATCTATCTATCTATCTATGCTACAAAAACAAAATGTCAAATCATACTCACCCAGGACAGGCTGACAGGTGTGACCACATCCGTTTGACCTACATTCGTAGCCAGACGGACATCCGTTCAGGCACATCTCAGCACAGATGCCAATGATGGCGGCCGAAGCAGCTGGTGAACACGAAACATGTTTGAATATTTCCAAGTGATATTAGAGAATTTGGTGATAGTTGATCTAAAATTTCCCAAAAACATCAGTCTGGCTGTCTACTGCCAGACAGAGTGACTTATAACAGAACCTTATAAAAATCAAAGGTTATCTATGGGATTTCTCAAATTGGAATAACACACCGATTTCACACAAACAAAATAAATGTTAATTAATGCAATGAATTTCAATGTAAGCTTCCATAAGCCGTAATTGACATGGGTGTGTTTCTCTGGAATCAGTGGCGTCACTAGGGTTGGTGTCACCCGGTGCAGTAACTCATGGTGTCACCCCTCTCATGACACCCCGGTCTCCATATTTTTTTTATTTCCAAAGACCGTATATATGTGCGCATGCGCGACTTTATTATTTTTTTTCCGTTTCCGGGGTCAGGATTTTAGCGATAATTGATATCTATACGTCAGGTGCAAGTATACCAATAATTTCATTAAAATAATTAATAATAAAAAGTACGCAGTGTCTGTTAATAATCGGAGATATTTTTATATTTGGCATTAATTTTTTTCTAAGCCTTATAAAGTCATTTGCTGTTAATAATCGGATATATTTTTTATTTATTTTTAAAAATTAAATACGGCTTTGAATTAATTTAAATTACAAAATAAGAATATAGGCCTAAAACTAGATATTTTGCATTTTGGTGTCACCCCTTGTGAGGGTGTCACCCGGTGCGGTCCGCACCCCCGCGACCCCCCCCCCCCCAGTGACGCCACTGCCTGGAATACATCAAACATACAGACATACACACAAACGCCCATACGTTTTATAAATTAATTAATATAATAATAATACTGCGAAACATTATATTTCACATGACAAAATAATGTTACAGTAGTACCACGTACGGACTTTATATTCTGTGCTAAAATACTGTGTGAATTAAGTCTGAGAACCCACCTGAAATGAGAATGGCACACACCACAAGTTTTAATAGATTCATGTTTAGTATATGTAAGTCAAGACACGTGGAGAAGTTTTGAACTTTTATATGTCTCATGACGTCATAGCACCTAAATAAAGCGTGTGCTCTGTTTTAAAATAAAAAGGTTTCTACACATCTATTTTTAGATTTTTTTTTTTAAAAACAGAAATGTTTTCTTTTTCATATTGTGTGTGTGTGTGTGTGTGTGAGTGTGAGTGTGTGTGTGTGTGTGTGCATGTCTTATCTGCAGATTTTCTAATCGAATATAAGTAAAGCAGTTCATGTCTAAGTTATTAAAAAAAAACCCACACTTTTGCTGTCATCTCATTTTTCATTACCTAAAATATCACTCACTTGTCAATATAAATTGGTTTCACCAACAGACATGTTGTTTTATAATGTTTCTAACTGTTTCACCAACAGCACCAACAGACATGTTGTTGTATAATGTTTCTGTTTCACCAACAGACATTTTTTATACGTTTATAGCAAACCTGACCACTGAAGTGATGTCACTTAATGTATAGTTCCATCAATGAATATCATCGTTACATACGGAACTTTTTTATTTGTACATTAGCGGCCATACCTAGGATTTGGTTGAGAATACCTGCGAAACAGAGGCGTAGCGAGGGGTGGGCAAGGAAGGGCGTCATGCCCCTGGGCGCTACTCACAAAGGGACGCTAAAAGGTATATTTTACATATAATATTATATGGTTTTCGAATTGGGGGGCGCTAAAAAGGTATTGTACCCCGGGCGCGAGTAAAGCTCGATACGGCGCTACTGCGAATACAATCGACGATCACTGAAGTAATCCTTCTTCTACTTATAAATCCATATAATTCATTCCAACTGCATAACAGAAAAAAAAAACACATACACACACACACACACACACACACTGCAAAGAGTTCAGTACTAAAAACAAAACAAATGTAAAAGGAGTTTTACAGACTTAGAATTAGTAAATGAACATTTGAAATGATGTTTGAACCTGTGATGTAATCACTCTTTGTTGTTGTTTGGAAGAGTAGTTCTCTCAATATGACGTATTAAAAAAAACCATTAAGGCTACACGATTAATTGTCAAGAACAAATAGTTAACGAAAATCACATACAGCGAAAAACCAGGCATGACTGTTCAATAATAAATTATGCACCTCATATATAATGAGTCCAAGGGAAGTAATAATAAAGTGTAATAACATTTTAAGTATTTTGACCCGTTTTAACACATAGAAGCAAAGCTTTCTATTACTATGTTGTCTTTCCCTTGAAAATTTCACAGATGTACCCATATATATAAAGATTATCTATAAGTGTACCAATTTTGTTTCCTTTTTATATTTACGTAAACCGAATTACATTTTTCTAAATTATTTGTCCAAGCTATTGGTGAATAAGTTTTCAGTTTTTATTTATCAAGTCGACATTTTGAGATTTTGGGTTAAGAATGTAATACCATACACTGTACAGGCCTAAAATAGGTATCTATTGGCAGGCTCTTTTACTACTAAATCAAAAGTATCACATGGCATTTATCGGCCATTGTTGACCTCATTAATGATATCTTGGTAAAAAAGTTTAAATTTCTTTCAATTGATATTTACTGATGTTGTGATGATGTCTTTGGCTTTCTGTCTTATTTGGTTTTGTTTATCAATTCTCTACATTGTGTTATTGAAGCATGTATTATTTCCATATGTAAATAAACTCTAAATTAGATGAATCGGACTTGACAAACTCTTGTTGAGAAATCAACATAGCCAAACAGTCGTATGAATACAAGATTTGTTGGCGATGAGAGCCATAGAGCCAGTTCGCAAGCACTTCTCACACTTATTGTTGGCTGGATGGCCCCCATGGCTAAAAAGAGAAACGCATAATTTTATCCATCTTTTATCCAGCCATTATGGATATAAACATATATATGTAGGACCTATGTATGTATATAACTATAATAACAAACATCAGGAAAATATAAATTACTTCCAACACGTCACACTAGAACATATTAAGAACTTACAGAAATGTGTGATTTCTCTCCCTCTCCATGTCCTTCTCTGTATGATAAAACATATTTAAAATGAGATGTTAGAGAGTACAGCACATCTGTTGATGACGTCAACTGCATCCGTGTATCATATTGATAAAAGGATCTAATTATCATATGGTATAAATATTTTTTTATTCATGAACAAACTTTATGTGAAATAGCCACCCCCACCCCCCCTCCACCCCGCAATATTTTATGTTTTAGTAGGACAAGTTTGTAAAGGGTTTTTTTTTTCCAGAAAAAACCAAACAAAAACTTTGACATTCCTTAGATCAGTGCCTCTCAAAGTGGTGGGCCGCGGCCCCCTAGGGGGCCGTGGACTGTCCGGAGGGGGGGCCGTGGAATTTCGGTAAATGTGACACATAAAAAATATAATTAACCTAATGTATTGTATGTAAATAATATTAATATATGTTGCATCCTTTCACTCTTTCATTGTTACAATTAGAAAAAAGCATGCATTGACTAGTAAAAGTTTGCATATAGAAGTTTAAAATTATAAATTTAGGCAATCTTAAACCAAAAAAAAAAAAAAAAATAGGGGGGGGGGCGCGACATATTGATTGACGTTCCAAGGAGACCGTGACTTAAGTTTGAGAAGCACTGCCTTAGATCATGTTAAATTTTGCTTCAAATTCTGTGAAAGATTTTTTTTTTGGCATAAAACCAGTTGTATTATTTTGTGCATTGTCCTTCTACCGACCGAAACCTCTCCAAGTGGAAACCCAATGTGGTGCGCTACATCTGGCACAGATAGAATGTAAAGTTTATGGTAACATAAAAAATATTCAAACTACATTCCCTCGGTTTAAAATATCTCGTATCCATCGACGGATTAACACATTTTTGTCGTTGGATGGAATTCATGGACACTGAAGCATTAAGGTCACTCCACTATTTGTAGTGTTTGTGTTTTATACTCAAAATATTGTTTCCCGACCAATCCTAACTGTTGTACGTCCAGGTTTTTCTGTCTTTATTTTTTTCCATCAATGAGTTACTTAGTAATCAAATATTATTATGAAAATCCAAAATTTACTTTAATACGAGGGAAGGGAAAGGGAGGATTTAAGAGAGACAGCTCAAAAAATCCCAAAATATTTGAGTAAAACCAGCGTGCTCTCCCTCTCACCTGTGGTTGCTTTTGCACTTTGATATCAAAACTTTGAACTAGATGATTGAAGACAACCGGATAGCTGGTTCTGTTTGAAGTCAGGCATGGAAGTGTACATTGAATGTGTTTCATCTTGAATGTCCCGGAGCTGGTTAAAACCAATATAAATAATGGACCAACCGTTGACCAAAATATTTTAGGACGGATTTGTAGCTGTAGCTATTTGCAAAATTTAAGAATTTTTTTTTTTAAATATAAGAATAATATTTAATATCAAGACAAATAAACATGAACATCTTATTTATCACTTCAGTTTTGGTTTTTCTAATCTACAAGGAATGTTCTGTGAGTCCATTATTCGTTTCTTTATACAAATTTTTAATAATAAAATGACAAGTGACGAATCAGAACGGTACATATCAATTTATAGCTTCTCAATGAAAATACTTTTTCTAAACTGAAAAACATAAATCAAGCACATAACGAATCAAAACACCATTAGATAGACCAACATTCATGAATACACCATTAGGTGGACCATCAATCATCAGTACACCATTAGATAGACCAACATTCATGAATAGACCATTAGGTGGACCATCAATCATCAGTACACCATTAAATAGACCAACATTCATGAATACACCATTAGGTGGACCATCAATCATCAACACACCATTAGGTGGACCATCAATCATCAGTACACCAATAGATAGACCAACATTCATGAATAGACCATTAGGTGGACCATCAATCATTAATACACCATTAGATAGACCAACATTCATGAATACACCATTAGATGAACCAACATTCATCAATACACCAATAGATAGAACATCTTTCATCAATAGACGATTTTGATAACTACAAATCAATCAATAATGATGTGACAAATAAAAACAAAAACTGCATCAATATATGTCAGTCCAACAATGATTAGAAAGCATTTAACTAGTGCAGTACACAATATCATTAATAAGCAAACCATTGATCGATTTATCATAAATCAATATTCTCATAATTAAGCTACCAACATGACTTAGTATATTTTCCATCAGTTTTCTTATAGTCGTTTGTTACTGAAAATATAATACAAATTCGGGAAAACTACTTATTCTAACGAATAAACTATAACGATTCCAATTAAGTATTTTCATTGAGTAACTTAGAGAATGCTTTATGAGTAAAATCTTAGATATATAAAACGTAAAACCTAAACTATAATTACGTACAACGTCTGTTCTAGATTTGCCAGAATTAAAAAAAAAACACTTATCAAAGAAATACTGTGCTAGTCTCAAAATAATGGTTATGTCCAACTTTGCATGATTCCTTAGGCAGTGGAGGGAGACAGATGTTTTACTAACCGACAATGCTCCTACGGAGAATGTTGCGCAACAAACTCAATGATTATGAGCAAAAGGTTTGTTGATAACGGTATTATGGCATAACTACTTGTTATTACTGTAGGCATAACCGTTCTTTTGTGCAGGGTGGCTAGGCAAGCACTTAATGCCCCCAATGTTTAGTGCCCCCTAATTTTTACTGCCCCAATGTTTACTGCCCCAATGTTTACTGCCCCATATGTTTACTGCCCCCAATGTTTACTGCCCTCAGTGTTTAGTGCCACCAATGTTTAGTGTCCCCAATGTTTAGTGTCCCCAATGTTTAGTGCCTCCAATGTTTAGTGCCTCCAATGTTTAGTGCCTCCAATGTTTAGTGCCCTCAATACTTAGTGCCCGCAATGTAATTGGTTAATTTATTTTAAAAATCTGGTGAGCCCTGAACTGTACTTTTCCCTACAGCACACACACACACACATCTCTGGAAGTCCCTGCCTAGGCCTACAAGAGACCTAAGAGTAGGTAGGACTGAAGTTTTTGCTCACTTACAAATGTTAGGTTCGATGGAGTGTACTTGTATAAAATCAAAACGGTAGTTCTACTGGCTTTATGTGGCTTGATACAGGTTGCAGGGCAGCTGCTCAATAAGATCTCTCCAGCGCATTCGTTTTGTCTTGTATGACTCGATTTATATCGAGTGGGGAAAATAACCACTTTCTTTTTAAAGAATTATAATCTATATAAATAATAGCGGTGTGGGTTCTGCATTAAATCGAAAGTAAAGAATTAATACAACAGTATTCCAGATTTAAAATCGTCAAACGCAGACAAAAGTAATAAAAATCATGATAAAATCGGATGTGCCCGAAACCAAAAAATAACCTAGCCTACAGATCAAGCCTAAGAAGATATAACTCTATGTTAAGGTTTTGCAGGGTACAGCTAGTATATAAATAAAAGCGATTTGTGTTCTGCGTTAAATCGGAAGTAAAGAATTAATACAACAGTATTCCAGTTAAAAATACAATCATGAAATAATCGGATCTGCCCAAAACCAAAAAATAACCTAGCCTACCGATCAAGCCTAAGGGGATATAACTCTATGCAAAGGTTTTGCAGGGTACAGCAAGTAAGTTTTATTTTTAATCTACAATGTTTTTGCGATTATCTATCTAGATAAGATTAACACCAATATTGTTCCTTAAAATATGTGTTTTTCTTTTTTTTTTTTTTTGTTTTTTTAAAGTCCTTGAAAGGATGAAATGTTTATCTATTCCATGCTTTAAGTCACTAGTGTGACAGTTCTTGTTGAGACATTCTTTCATCCCCCCACCACAGCCGATAGTGCCAAGTCACCACGGCAGATATTGGTAGATGACTTGAAATACCGAGATTTGAACGTGCAGCCCACAGGATGTTAATCCAGCTCACTAGCATTGAGCCACCCAGAGAATTATTATGTCACGTATCACTATTTTCTATTTTTCTCGCCTTGTATCAAATGTATTATCTCTCTCTCTCTCTCTCAATTTCTTACAGGTAGAGTTTTTAAAACCTGCCAACCCTACTTGACCAAAGGTCAGTCTTGTGGAGTAGGTTTATCCAACTGCGGATGTGCACCTGGGCTCCAGTGTATTCGGACCACCACAGAGGCCAGTCCAGATCAAGTGAATCAAAAAATTGCCATTGGACCCAGTGGCTACACCTGTGAGTAGATGCTGAATGACCATTGAAGAAGACGTGAGATGGACATCAGTTTGACATTTCGATCTGCATTAAAATCTGACATGGTTTTATAATATTTGTTGCTTTACATTGGTTTTGGTGTTTAACAGTATTTTTTGTTTTACAAGTTTTTTCTTTTTTATTTTTTAAAGTTCTATTATTATTTTTTTTTGTCCCCGTTTTGTCTGTCTGTCCGTCATCACCCTAGATCTCAACAACCATAAGTCCTAGACCCATGATGTATATATCATTATGTAGGTCTTTGCCTGCCTTGTGTGCATCAAAAGTCCATTTCACGATCTGACCTCTGAGTGCCGAATAAAAGGGTTAATAGGTACTGTTTTTTTTAACTATATTAGCTATATTAAGAAAGGGGCATACAAAGGGGCGTAACTCATTATTTATTTTTGTAACAGTTATTCAACATGACTTACTTCCCTTACTTATAACACGAAAATGCTCTAACACGTCCTGTATCCAGGCTTAGATTGCTTGTTTTTAAATGTATAATGTGTTCCAATAGTAAATGTATCTTCATGGTAAACAATTGTGCCTATTCGATAACTGATTCTTTTGTCAAAACCTTTTATTATTTATGTTTTCTATTATCTCATAACATTGTATATTGATGTTAAATTGACAAGGTATAAATTTAACCTTTAAAACAAAATGAATAACACTCTGGCGATTCTTAACACAGAACATAACTTATACACAATGCACATCTTCAATTTAAAGTGACATTTCTGAAAACCGCAATGTTTGTGTTACTGCGCTGAGAAAGAGGGTGAAAGAGAGAGAGAGGGAAAGAGAGAAAAAGAGAGAAAGAGAGAAAGAGAGAAAGAGAGAAAGAGAAAGAGAGAGAGAGAAAAAGAGAGAGAAAGAGAGAAAGAGAGAGAGAGAGAAAGAGATAGAGAGAGAGAGAGAAAGAGAGAGAGAGAAAGAGAGAGAGAGAGAGAGAGAGAGAGAGCGCGAGAGAAAAAGAGAGAGAGAGAGAGAGCGGTGCCTCTGGTTAAGAATGCCTCAGGTCAAGTACTATTTGGTTTACGAAAAAGAACTTTTGATTCTTTAGTCTCAGGTAACCAGTACCTGATTTACGTGTAAGCTAAACAAGCTTTAGCTTAGGGCCCCCACTTTCTTGGGGGGGGGGGTCCCCAAGATTTTGTCAGAGTGAGAAAATGTCATTTCTACTTAAATATTTGTCACTGGCATATACTATTTGGACTTATAAAGGGCCCCATATCTCAAACAGCTTAGGACCTTATCAAGACTAAATCCGGCCCTGTGGATAACGAACTAAGGACAACGATGGCGTACATTACCGGCAAAGTCTGCGCAGTACAACATAAGACATTAGAAGAGTCGTCTTGTCTGATGACGAGGAGCCAGTGGCCGTCTCAACTGCCAGGATTAATTTAAGGCCATTTGTAGCACGTGGGCAGACGTGAAAGACCACTTCGTTGTGAGCAGCCATACAAGCAAACTAGTGTTTCCAACAGGGCAGTAGAAAAAGGCAGTTTGATTTATGAAACTTAAATTTGACAAAAGAAAATATCGCCCTCTACCTCACTTTTCAACAAGAAGACTCTGGCGGTGGCTTTAGTCTACTTTTGGCAAATACACGGTAATTGTGCCAAACTTAGCTTACCAAATAATTTCCCAACAAAACTAAATTATAGTTAAAGGATTTGGCACGCTAAAAACATTGTTTAATTATTTTTTAGTCACTTTTATAAAATCCTAATTGACTTCCATAAGCTTTCATCACATTTGTCTTACAAATAATCTTGAAAGTATAGCATTGAAAGGGTGAAGGGCCAAGTTGGACAGCCTGTTGGTCAACTTGATACGAAAACATTTCTCACTAGCGATCGGAACTATAATTCGAGAAACGGTAAAGTTACACATATGTCGCTCATACAAAACAGCAGTGCGCCAGTAAATAATGTATCGTGGCAGTAGAAGAAGTACATTTAGAATTGTGTGAGTTTTGATTTCCATACTCTCACAGGTAACACATATTTGAAATGAGGTTTAGAGAGTACGAAAACAGCTATTGCTGATGACGTCAACCGTATTTGTGTATGCAACACCTACTTTCCTATGTCGACATTAACAAGTCAACGGATGTAACACCCTCTGCTTCATTCATTCACAGCTGTATTGTATGAACATTGTAGTGCATCCTTATAGAGATAAACCTATTCTCACTGGTTTTTTTTATTTCATGTTGTTTGTATTCACTATAGAATAGTTTTATAAATACATCTTTTCGTTGTAATAGCTTATAAATATTTGAAGCTTGGGTCTACAAAGTCATCTTAGCTTACTTTTGGAAACAAATAATGAATACAAATTTAGATAACTTAATGGGTTTTTTTTACTTTATTTTTTTTAAAACAATATTATACAAGTTTCTGTCACTGGCTTACTTTTTGCTTTGAAAAAAACACACATTTTTACAAATAATCACTTATTTCTATTTAAATTGAGGTGGGAGGGGGGGAGGTTCTAAATGTATAGAAAAAACAAAGTTATGATCTGAATGAAATCTGTTTATCTACACATTCTATATGACACATTTTACACTCAATGACTATATTGACCAATAGTCTGTTTGCAATCAATGACTATATTGACCAATAGTCTGTTTGCAATCAATGACTATATTGATCAATGGTCTCTCTGCAATCAATTACTAGACTGACCAAAGGTCTCTCTGCAATGACTATATTGACCAGTGATCTCTCTCTAGTTTTCCGTAACCTGTGTACAGCAACTATTGTTGGCTGTGAGCAGCCAATCAGTATAAAGGATTACTAATCAATGATCTTGTCCTGATTTTTTCTGTTCCAAGTTTTTTTTTGTCTAACACGTGTGAATGTGCGCTATAAATATGTTTCATCATTAGTGTCCCAGATGTTTATGTTAAAAAACACATACACACACACACACACACAATATAAATCAAGCACCAGCGGCTGACATAAACTTAACTGCTCAGGTTTCGCAGCCGCCAAGTTCTAATCAATTCTATCTCTAAGATATATTGTTAAGTACTAGCATCAACAATAACAGACATGCACACCGTTTATATCACTTTAACAGTGGTCTGTCTATTTCTGTTGGAAACGTCTGTAAGTAACACATATAGTTTAGTAAGTCACAAATGTTTTTTATCGGTAGATCGTAACATATAGTTTAGTTAGTCACAAATGTTCTTTATCGTTAGATCGTAACGTATAGTTTAGTAAGTCACACGTTTTCTTTATCGGTAGATCGTAACTTATAGTTTAGTAAGTCACAAATGTTCTTTATCGGTAGATCTTAACATATAGTTTAGTCAGTCACAAATGTTCTTTATCGGTAGATCGTAACATATAGTCTAGTAAGTCACAATTGTTCCTTATCGGTAGATCTTAACATATAGTTTAGTCAGTCACAAATGTTCTTCATCGGTAGATTGTAAGAACGGAGTTGTATGTACGAAACTAAGCGATCTGTGTTCATTGTGTATATTCTATTGCTCAGATTCTAGTGATAGTATGGAAGATTCCTTTGTGTTTGTATTGAATAAAAGTTAGTTGTTTGCTGGACTTCTTATTTCAAAAGTAAAATAGTTTTACTTCAAGTGTGTATTCCATAACATGTATTGTATATCCCAGACTGAGCTGGGCGCACCGTGTGATACGAACCGTCCCTGTCCAAATGGAGAGTGCTGTGAAACTAATTTGATGATAGTGAGCAAAAGAAGAATTGCACCAGGTAATTCATTTATTTTTGCTATTACTTTAGAAGAACCCGTCATAGGTAAATGATTGTAAGACATCACTATGAATTATTCCAATTTTAAAATTCACTAAAAAAAAAAGGAAAAGTCAACCATTTTGACATTGATAATTAAAAAAAACATAATAATACGCAAAGATTGAAACATGTATAGCAATAGTTTCCCTTTAATAATAGCAGTGCTAGCAGCTTGTGGATGATAATTAATGTCCGAATGCTGCCCCCATTAAATAACGTTAAATTTACTCGCTAAGCTCGGGAAGTTCCCATTTTCCCAACACCTGAACTAAGCTTTGTTTACTAAGCTAGGTAGCTCCCCTTTCCCAACACTTGCACTAAACTTTGTTTTTTAAGCTATGTAGTTGCACCTTTCCAAATACCTGGTCTAAGCTTTTGTGTGTACTGATGATAAATGTTTTATTTGTCTTATTAAAAAGTTCTTCCTAGTCTGTACATTGTGTACTTTGCAAAAGGTACTTTTAGCTTCCTGAAATGATATCTAAGTATAATAGATAATTATCTATCTATCTATCTATCTATCTATCTATCTATCTATCTATCTATCTATCTATCTATCTATCTATCTATCTATCTATCTATCTAATCTATCTAATCTATCTAATCTATCTATCTAATATATCTATCTAATCTACCTATCTATCTAATCTATCTATCTAATCTATCTATCTAATCTATCTATCTATCTAATCTATCTATCTATCTAATCTATCTATCTAATCTATCTAATCTATCTATCTATCTGTCTATCTTATCTATCTATCTATCTAATCTATCTATCTATCTATCTATCTATTTATTTATCTTATCTTATCTTATCTATCTATCAATCTATCTAATCTATCTATCTATCTGTCTATCTTATCTATCTATCTATCTATCTAATCTATCTATCTATCTAACAATTTATCTTATCAATCTATCTATATAATCTATCTATCTATCTAATCTATCTATCTATATATATATATCCATCTGTCTATCTATCTAATCTTTCTATCTATATATCTTATCTACCTAATCTATCTAATCTATCTAATCTATCTATCTAATCTACCTTTCTGTCTATCTATCTATCTATCTATCTAACTATCTATAGGTCATAAAAAACAACTGAAAACAATCAGTGCCAAATAATTTATTGTTTATTTTGATGCATTTTCGTTACTTTCATTCTCTTTCATCATTTCTGTAAGCAGCTTTTTCTAAAACCTGTCAACCCTACTTGACCAAAGGTCAGTCTTGTGGAACATTTTTCTCCAACTGCGGATGTACCCCTGGTCTCCAGTGTGTCCCGACCACAACTCAATCCAGTCCTGACCAGCCCATTCGTAGGAAGATCGTCAAAGGATCTGGTGGTGGCTACACCTGTGTCTGATTGCTACACCTGTTTCTGATTGCTACACCTGTGTCTGATTGCTACACCTGTGTCTGATTGCTACACCTGTGTCTGATTGCTACACCTATTTCTGATTTCTACACCTATGTCTGATTGCTACACCTATTTCTGATTGCTACACCTGTGTCTGATTGCTACACCTAATTCTGATTGCTAGGGATGTGACGAAGTTCGAATTCGAATCCGACGACATTCGAACTTCGATGTTTTTTGAGCAAATTCAAATCCGACGGATTGAAAAAAAATCCGATCAGATTCGAATTTGAAAAACGCAGTGACTAGAGTTCGTCTAGACGGACGACGTATAATTTTTTTTCGGGGTCCGTCTATAGATGTGTGCATGCGTGCCAATTGAGATTTAGAGTAAAGATGTCCGCATGCACGGCAATTATTCTTTATTACTTTTTTCGGGTCTGTCCAATCCTAATAAA
>JAGDYQ010000330.1:235000-237500 GCA_021962125.1 Bulinus truncatus
AATTGTGAGGATTATTTTCTTTGGGATGAACTATTTAACATATGAACTTTATTTGATGTACTATTAGGTGTCCCTATTCTCGAATGTATTTTGGCTCCAATAATCTGTTCATGTTTTTCGGGGCCACTGCGAGTATATAGACTGATTGTTGACGCGCTCAAATAAAATGTACACTATTTTCAACTCCAACTGCGTGCCTACTCGCCGGTCCGGGCACCGGGCCTTTGTTAACTAGTTGTAGAAATACAAAAAAAAAAAACATATATAAATGGAATTATTCGACATTTAGGCCTGTGGGTTTCATGTAAAAAAACCGCAAAAACTATTCAAAACTGTAGATTTAAAAAAAAAAAAAACAACATTTATCGAATCGAGACGCGGGCAAGACGCCATTTTGAATTCTTGTTTTCCGCTTTCGATTTAACGCAGAACCCACACCGTTATTATTTATATAGATGATAGATAGAGGACATTTTAAATAGCGATGTCATCATCATCGCCCGTCACTCCTATCAGAGTATGGGCCACCAACTAAAGATCTCCAGCGACTTCTGTCCTGAGCCATTCTCTCCAGCTGTTTCCAGTTGAGCCCCATCCTGGTGATGTCCGCTTCAAATTCTCGCCTCCAGGTGTTTCTTCATAATGTATATTACATTTTCTTTAATCCTTATGATCTAAGCGGTTCTCGAAATATAGATTTTGACAATATAAATATCTGTAAGGCTCTACTAGAGTGAGTATCTCTGGTTCATCTTAAAGAAAGTAAATACAAACTAAATACAAACTAAATACAAACTGACCTTTATTGAAAGTTAATATTAGAGTACACACCTGTAATGAGAATAGCACAGATCACAAGTCTTAACAAATTCACGTCTACAGATTGAAACAAAACTAACTGGACAGAACTGTTTCATTATGTTATATATATCTGAGATCAAAATGACGTCATTGCAGTGTTATTAATCTTGAACGTGCTCGTTTTTCAACTCTGTACATGTCTATTTTTAGATATGACACAGTAGTCGATAATTATCTTTAATTTCTGGCAGAATAACCAATTGGTAGGCAGGCAGTGAGGTTTACATTTTTTTTTTTAAAAGTCTTCTTCATGAGCTCAATTTATGTCTAAAATGTGTTTGACTTGAAGGAAGTAGATGTTGTGTGCTTGTTTGACGATTGTTATGCTTGCTGTGTGCTTGTTGTGTGCTTGTTATGCTTGATGTGTGCTTGTTGTATGGTTGTTGTGATGCTGGGCTGTAGCCGGGAATTATCGGGCTCTTGACAAAGCTATTAGAAAGGGAGGGGGTCTGAATTAGCCCCCCCCCCCCTCTCCCGCCGTTTTAGCAGCAAAATAATTAATAGAAAAAATATTCGAAAGCGATGGGTCACCGAAATGTTTGGGGGGCTCATCGCCAGTGTTTCTGTTATCATCGCCCCTCCCCTAAACCCAACCCGCCAGGTATCTTTATAATGAACGTTGTATAAAATGTTATCTTTAAATAGTACTAAACCATGGAACCAACAAACAATCGAGTGTGCATTGATGTTGTGTCAAACTAACCTTATATAAACTAATATTTAAAAAAAAATTAATACTTAACAGCATCGAGATTAAGTATACATATGATATAGGAAATGTGTTGATGACGTCAAAAATATATGTGTAGACACCCATATTTTAGAATGCATATATCTGGCAGAAAGCAATGAAGAGATCATGCCGATGACGTCATCGGTCTTCGTTTATCGCACCTCTGCTCCAGTGAGTTGCCACATTAACCAGTCAGCGGATAGAAACCTTTTCCCATACCCCATATTCTCTACCGTTTGATAGAAATTTTTTTAGTGCAAGGCACATGTATTAAAGATTTCCTCTCTTTTTAAATACACTCATATACTCACATATACATACACAAACATATATATATACACACACACACAAACACACACCTACACACACACACTCAGGGACGAGGCGTGAGTGTTGCCGGTCGTAGTCATATTTACAACTATTTTATGGTGCCGTGTTTATTGAGCTTAGTTAGCTTAATCTTTCATATATGTATATATATATATTAGGGTAGCTTAAAATAACTTTTTGTCAAATTTGTTTGGAGCATTTTGTTTTTTTGTGTTTCCTTTGACTTCAAAACAGCACAGAAAAAAATTCATGAATATATGACCTTATTTAGAACTGCCTCATCGACACTGAACTTTTAAATCATTTTGAATGAATTTTGAATGTATGTATATATTAATCACGCAGAAAATGCTAGAAGGTTCTGGAAAGTTTTAGAACAAAATCTTTACAATTCTAGAAGGTTCTGAATGGTTCTATAAAATCTCTAGAAGGAAGCTTTTAGGAAAACATGTAAAACTTCAGAAGGTTTGGGGAAATTCTAGAAATCTCTAGAAGTTTTGATTTTCATATAAATAGCCAGCTTCACCAGTGCATTTCAATCTAGTTATAAAAATCAAGTGTTATAAGATCAAATGC